>CAJHQP010001024.1:0-135999 GCA_905132765.1 Moricandia arvensis
AATTACGAGGACATCTATGGTTAAGCCCAAATGCACAAAGACAACTTATCCCCGATTGAAAACGCTTCCAAAATGCATGCTCCAGAATCGTCCACCCGACCAATGCTGCGGAAAAAGAAAGCAAGCAAGCTGCCGAGTCCAACGCCCCAACCCAAACGGAGGAGATAAACCCGGAAGAAGTCGACGATCCAGAAACAGTCACTTCGACTAAGGCGATCAATGCAGCAACAACCGGCGAGTAAAAACATTCACGGCACAAACTGAACTACGACACGGCTTGATCGCAGAAAGGGGTACGTAGGCAACTCGTCTTAGAACGTGTTTAGTTTTCCCCCTCTCTCAAGAAAAGGGGGAGTGAGTACGTATACATATACTCATATACTCTCACATTTTAAAACACTGGCTTCTGTAGTTGATATTCTTACAACTTTTCTGATAATAAGAAAAATGTAGTACGACTCCAAAAGGTCTCGCAAATCTCTTTTTTATTGCTTGAAATACTTGATCTTACAACCAAACAACTCATCAAAACTCTGAATGCTTCCGAAAGCATCCTTTGGACAACGTATAACAACCAAATATCTGCGTAACTGGCGAAATTTTTTAAAGAACAAAACACCAAGGAAAATTCGAACGGAAAAACACCTCTCAACAAACTATTACGCAAATGGCTTTCAGACATACGGTCTAAAACGACCTCCAAACCAAACCAACAAACCCCATCCTACAATTAAGATCACCTTACACATAAAACATATTTTCAGAAAGCAAAGGCGATACGTCGCGAGAAAACTTTCAAAAATATAGTTCCAAACTATAAACAGTCCGTCCACGACTATAAACTGACAACTAAATTGTAAGAGCATACCCTCACTCTTATATCGCATTCGTCGATTGGCCCCAACGAGTACACCAATCAGTCTCTAAACAAACGTTTAGACCTCCAATCATGGGATTGGTCCTCATACATCTGACATAATGATAATAGCGCTATAAAAGAAATCCAAATTTTGGACAGCGCTTCCAGATAACTTTAAAATCATCTTTGGGGAGATGCTCGTTTTCCAATCGATGCAAGTCATAAAATCCGAGAACTTGTTGCAGACTTCAATATCAAGATAGAACCAGGTCTAAACTGCAAACGGGTAACGAAAGCCGGAATAGTCACCGTAAACCCTAGGCATAGTATCTAACCGATACGAGATCTCAAAACTTATCTCTTCGGTTACATTTGTATGTTCATAAAAACCAAAAAGGAAATTAATTTTTCGAACACTCGAACCCGAAACGAACAGCGGGCGTAACGATCCTTCAAAGAGTTAAAAAAAGATGACAACTCGGATTCTTCCCTCTACATCCGTAAAACTGCTCATGCACAATTTAATACAAAGCATACTTCATTAAAATAACAGCTGCAAAGCAGATGGGATTAAAAGCCACCAACGGACAGTTCTGACAAGTCTCTACGGCCATATTTGGCCAAAAAAATAACATAAATACAACTTAAGGAACACACTCCCTTGAAAACATGGATACCTTCACGGTTCTTGTTCGTAATTTCCAGACATTGAATTCTCGAACGATTAATCACTAACTCTCAAAGGGTCCATGCTCTGCTCGACCTTGACGTCCTCTCCCAGAGAGGCAGGTCCAAACTCCTCCGAGTCTGGACAAAAGGGAATCGGGGCCCTGTGCTCCCAGATTATCTTCTCTATTTGAGGAATCGTCACTCTGTGCTGGAAAGGTCTGCCAGATGCCTCGACATCATCATCTCTTCGGTCTTGAAGTCGAATCACTTCCCTGCTTGCGCCACAGAGCGCCAACGGAACCTCGGCACTCACGATAATCCCAAAGAACTTATGTGTGCGCTGATACTCTCCAAAGTTGGCCATGAACCGCGTTGAACGATCGTTCATGATCGAAGCCATATCCCTTTGACCAGCTCTACACTCACGGCGAAGAAGGCTCTCTCTTTCCCAGTCCGACTCTTTCTCACGAAGGAGGCATGCCTCAACCTCGCCCTTCAAATGAGCATTCCCCTTCTAGGCCATCTCAGCTTTGACCGAGCCGTCTGCGCCTAAAGATGGCTCTCCCTAATGGTCTCATTCATCACGTGAAGGCTCTGCACGAAACCTTTCGTTAGAAGAAAATTTTATAAACAAGGCAAAAATAAAAGCGAAAAACTGACCCCCATGCAGAGTCGCGATGCTTCCGTATACGGTGCTGATCTGACAGGTCCTCCTCTGGTCTTAGGCTGACCCGAACAAACGTTAAGAGAGATGACATACTCGTCAAGGTCGGACCCTCCTCTGCACGATGGCAACAGGGTCTGACTAGTACTGCTCCCATCTCCAGCGAGGAGATCGCGATACCACTAATCTGAGGGAAGATTCACCCCACCGAAAGCAACATGGCCGTTGTAGGCAGAAACTTGTTTGTTCTTCGGAGTTCTCTCCCTCTCCCTCAAAAATGGAATCTCGTATAAAACATATTGGTCCATGATTGGATCTGATTCTTCCTCCACGACCGTATGAGGCCGAGCTCGAGCGTGGTGGTACTCGACCGTTGTGCGAACTCGCTGTGGAGAAAATTAACCCCAATGAAATGATTCGCCTCGAAGAAGGTCCCTAACGAAAATCATGTCCGCAGGAAATGGGGGAAGAAGATCGATAACTGCAAAGCTAAACAAAATGGTCAGGTATCAGTAAGCAAACAAAAACGATCAAAAAATTCAACCACGAAACCCTTGTAACCCATTTTTGTCTGAAGAAAGGAATGCTTTCTTCCGCAACAGAAGAGTTATTTATTTGGCCAGAGAAGTAACGTTTATGCCAACCACAGAAGGTTGACTTAAACGATGAAATCTACACCATAAAATTTCCAGGCCTAAAACAGGATCGGGTTGCGGAAGGCCTTTGATATTCCCAACTTCGTTTGATGCTTGATATGACGCACAAGTCCACCAACACGAAGGATTTCTAAACGTTGCCGGATGTGACGCACCGGTCCAACAGATTAGAGAGATCTCTTGAAGCTAACCACACCAAGAAACCAGAAATGTTCTAAGCAAAGAACAAAGAGTAAAAACTCATAAAAAGGGGAAAACAATCTGATTTATTTCGTGGCTTGTGAGTACATATTTATAGTAGCAAAAGGTATGTGAAAGGACTTAGAGTTTTGTGGAAAAAGATGAAAAATAGTCAAAATAACTCTTCGGTTCTTGATCTGGTTGAATGACCCTTGGTGTACTTGTCCAGGTTCGTCCAAATCTACTCTGGTCAACAAATGTCCCTTCAGCTACTGTCCAGGTTCGTTTGTACCCAGCGGGTGTACTGCGGTAAGGAGCAGGACGCACTGTGGTATGTCCGTGTGGTTGATTGATGAACTTTTGTGAACGGATGACAACTTTAGTTGAACCAAATCTTCAGTAAGCTTAAGTATCCTTGCTTTAGAGAGATTAGAAAGATCGATCATCATGAAATCTTCAATCTGGTCGGAAAAGTCATGTTCATGTCCTTCGGGCCATGCGGTACGTACCAAACGGGCCAGAAGTGAAGTGTTGTGTCCTATCTCAGGTTCCACTCGTTGATCTTGAATTCTGGCTTGACTATTGGTCTTAGAATGTCGAATGGGTCGGGAAAGACTTGCTGTGGGACGGTCAATTCGTTCATCAGGTCGTGGTTCCAGCCTTAGGTCATCTCCGGATGTCCGCGGGTTGATTCTGTAGACGACACTGTCCGTTGATCTGGTACGGTTGGACGGGTGAACCTCGGTTGGATTGTTTTGAACGTCCCGATCACCGTGCTGGGCTGGTTCCATGTCCTGGGGCGCATCATGAACCTCGGTTGAGTCGAGCTGGTTGACTTAACCAACCTTCTGCGGATAATGAAAGGCTAGAAAATAGTCAATGTTTTGATATATCCCTCGTTCATAACTCAGAACCAAAAGATCAACGAGGTGCTGTAGGCCTCCATGCGAAAGTTGGCTTATCGACAATTAATTATTGTCCATGAACCAGAGTATGACTTCCGGGATGGGAAACCTTAGGCGTCACTATAGAAGGTGCGCTTCATAGCATGTAAAAAGTCATCAGGCGGGGAGCAGGCACTCTCCCCATATTTCGGCATCCAAAACTCCACCTCCTAAGGGGATCGGAAAAAATCTCAGCTGGTGGCAAGGAAGGAGCTCCTACAGTCACTCGACCCTCGGTGGGTAACATGGCGATTGGTCTCGTAGGACTCCAAAAGTCGATTTGCGGAGGTGGGAGACCGCATGTCGCTTCCCAATACGCCTTTGCCTCCTCAGGGTCGACGGAATTTCCCACAAAATCGACCTTCAGAACGATCTCTTTACCCCAAACGCGCAAGCTCTCGGGATCAAAAATGGAAGGCAATGCATTCTGAAAAACTCGTTTTTGAAAGCCATGATACAAATCAAACCAAGCGAGGACGAGAGAAAAGAAAAGGATTTTCTACGTTGGGAGAGTTTTCTTGTGTGAGAAAGCAAGTAAAGAGTTTGAGAGCTTGCTCCACATATTTATAGAAAAAGGGAGTTACTATTCATCCTCAGACATTTAGCCATCGATTCCGTCTAATTTTCCTAACAAAACTAACATCTCGCAATAACACCTCGGCAATTCTTGCAAACTAGGGGTGGTAAATGTTGTGGTCGAAAATGGTCACGACGATATCGATGCCCAAAAGTTACCGCAAAAATGTTACTTCTCTTTCGACAAAAAGAAAACAAGAAATCCTCGCTTCCAAACTCCTCATAGCCTAACCCTTCTCATCCTGGCTAACAAATCAAGACATGCAATCGAGATAACAACCGCCAATTCCCTGTTTGGTCGCCCGTGGGCGATCAGACACTCAACATCTTGCCGCCCACACCCATGGGTGACTAGGCCTCGGCATGGATAATAGTCGCCCACAAGCGACTAGATGAACATAACGTCTGGTCGCCCACATGCAATTAGACTCACCATAATGGTCTGGTCACCCATGGGAGATTAGACTCACCATCAAGGTTTTGTCACCCATGGGTGATTAGACTCACCATCAAGGTCTAGTCACCAATGGGCGATTAGACTCACCATCGAGGTCTGGTCTCCCATGGGCGATTAGACTCACCATCAAGTTCTGGTCGCCCATGGGCATTTAAACTCACTATCAAGGTCTGCACGCCCATGTGCGATTAGACTCACCATCAAGTTTTGGTCGCCCATGGGTGATTAGGCTTACCATCGAGCCTTGGCCGTCCATGGGTGATTAGACTCATCAGCGAGTCTGATCACCCATGGGCGATTGGACTCATCACCAAGTCTGATCACCCATGGGCGATTAGGCTCATCACCAAATCAGATCGTCCTTGGGCCATTCGACTCATCACCAAATCTAATTGGGCATTGGTCGACTAGAACGTGTCTTCTTCATCACTCTCTCCATTGAATCTTGACTCTATTGTTTCCTGTTTCGTCTCGATTGGAGTTTTTGTTAAAGTTTTACAATAAAAATCGCAAAGATTTGTTTTCTCGTAAAACTTCAGAATCAATCATATAAAACAACAAAGGTTAACTTAAACACCAATTTTATCTCGAATTTACGGATGGTTCTACTATTTTACACAGTCAGCATCGCGAAATCATGTGAGGGGCGTTTTCTCTGAAAGAAATCGTATAACGCCCTGAAAGAGTCTACAACGCGATAAAAGCCCACTAACAGTTTTAGACAAGAATGGCCAACTATAATGACAGTCTACCTAATATCCCCAAAAGGTAAATGGAAAAGAAGATAATTGTCAAAGTTCTGAGATAATGTTGGAGAAACGAGTAGATAAGGAAAATTTCGCAGAATAATTAACTTGAATCGGGGGCAGAAAAGGAAAGACGACCAACCTTGAAGACCTATATAAACGAAGCAAGGGAGAGGGACAGACACACACGGAAATATTTACAACTTAGTACTTAAAAAGTTTTTTTAGCATTTTCGTTTTTGTTATTGAGCTGCGACTCAAACTAGGTTTAGGGTTTGGATGCTAGAACTAGGAATACGCCGACAGCTCTTGTGGCCGAATTTCTTGAAAACTGTTATATTATCACAACATCCTTACGCAAAGACGATTAAATAAGATATTTCTCTTACTCGCAATTCATATTTGATTCTTTTACGTGCAATTCATATTTGATTCTATTACGTTTTATTATTCATAATTCATCACTTGTCGTGGGCTTAGCAGAATTCTGGAACCTCAGTGTGGGAACCGAAATTCGCACTGTTGATTTCTGTTGAATTAGGAACGCAGGGTAATCCTAGTTTCCCAGAGGTCCCAAATACTGCTAAACCACACGGCAATCAGTCAAAATACAAAGTAAAGATCGAAAAGTAAAGTAAGAATAAAAAAGAGCAAATAGATGTCTTATTCTGAATTTGCGTATGAGCGTTTACAATAGGATAGGAGCCTTGGCTATAAGAGTTGTCGGCGAGATCCATAGTTTTAACAATCTAAGACTGCAAAACCCTAGTTGAGTCGCAGCTCGTATAACAAAAACAGAAAGTTGCCTAAATGCTCTAAGTGCTAAGCTATGTTTGCTTTTAGTGGAGATTTTTGTCTCTCTTGCATCATCACCCTCGAAGTCCTTATATACTCCTCTAGAGGCGGTTTTCTCTTTCCCCTTCTGCCCTTGGTCGAATTTATCACTTCGCGAAAATATTCTTTTTTCCTCAATCTTCATGATTATCTTCGGAAACTTAACATTTATCCTCTCATCTTGACGTTTATCTTTCGAACTTAACATTTACTCCTTCCTGCAAAATAAAATATAAACCGTCACAAATTTTGGGCTCAATTACAGATAAAATCGCGAGTGGGCCTTTAGCCGAGTTTTAGACCTCATCAGGCCTTTTTTGACTTAGACATTTTAACGATTTTATCGAAAGAGCACTCCTAAGACGACGTCGTCTGAGATTTAGGATCTTTTGTATGGGGCGTGTGACTCTAGGTGTTTAGTTAACCATTACTATCTCATACGATCGACATGATCCTTTCTCGAGAAGAAGAATTCTCTCAGTAAAGTTTCAACGTTAATCCCAATCGAGATGGAACAAAGATAAGTTTGATCAAGTTTCGAAAGAGGGATTTAATGAGGATGAGGTGAAATTGAATTGATTGATCCATTTCACTGAACGGGCAAGACGGATTGCTTGTGCCACCTATCTTGCCCATTTGGCAAGTTCGCTTGTCCAATTCGCTGAGCGGTCTCGTAACGGTCGTTCTGTCCCTGATGGTTCCAGCTCGCAGCGCAATGATGCTGTGCCAAAGGTGGAATTTTCGGCTCACTCGGTTAATTATGAAGAAGCCGAGGCGTACTCGGCGGACAGTGGAGAAGTGAAATCTCCCAGACCTAGTATGTGGGCCTTGCCTTCGTTTCAAGCCAACCCCGTAGAGGGTTGTCCCAGCAGAAGCTGTCCGAACGGTCTTGCTGCCATTCGGAGCCAATGCCGAGTTCCAGAATCAGTCGACATTCGTCTGTCGGAGGCTGGAGAGGCCGCTGAAATTCCGCCCAAAGGTTACTTTACATGTTATGAGATGTGCCTAATGCAGTGCCATTTGTGGTTTCCTATTCCTAAGATCATAGTGCGACTTCTCGACTGTTCCAAGATATCGATTAGTCAAATAAACCCGTGTGGTTTGCAACATATTTTAGCGATTTTTGTGCTAAGTTAAGAATTAGGTATGACCCTTGATGCCAACCATCTCGACGCTTTGCCTACACCGGTCGAGAAGTCGTCCATAATTCAGTTGAGGCCTCGGTCGGGGATGACGATCATAAAGGAAATTCGTGTCAAACTATCATGAATGGCGGAAGCACTTCTTTTTCGTCCGCGTTGATGATGCGTCTGTAGAAGCAAATGGTCTCTCCATCTTTAGGATAGATGGGGTCTGATAGGTAACTTTGATAAAGTGTCGCCCCCTCCCTTTTTGTTGTTTCGGTGACGTTCGATCTCTAATATACGGAAGGTCTATATATCATCCGAGACTTGCTTTACAGTCACCCGTGTTTTTGGGCGACGTTTAACCCAAAAAGGGCTCGTCGTGCTGTTGATCTCCCCCGTTCTCGGCACCAGCCAGATTTGCCGATAGAGGAAGGGTCAGAGGCGACCATGGATGGATTTCTTCCGTGCGCACTTTGCACGAGAGAGGAAAGATTAAAGACTCGCAAGGAAAAACACATTGTCGTCGAGGATAAGCGAGACAGACCAGGCGCATGAACAAGAGAAATATGGACTTTGTGATTCCTCAAACCATAGAGAGGATTTGGGAACAGTGGGTCCCGATTCCCATTCCTCCCAACACGGTGGAGGCCAAGGCGGGGACTACTGACGAGACGGGTGAGGTAAACCAGTCGACGGCTCATATGGATGTCAATGACTATTCGCTCAGTAGATCGATGACCCGATGCTTTGATTTTGATGAGTAATCGTGAGTTCACGACTATTTGAGAATGCTTTCTTCTGCATTATTGTATGTTACTATCTCGTTCGTTGTTTGCCAATTATGGTCATATGTAGGGGGACTGGCCGAGTCTGGCCTTGAATCCTTATCTTTTATTAACTTTTATTTGAATAATTCTTGTGATAAGTAGGTGTTTAAAAAGATGTTCGAAACTCGTTTAGTGTGGAAGGAAACTCGAGTTGTCATCTCGACTTCCTCCCTTTTCGGATCATCCTATTCGTTGTTCGTGCGAGATGTTTGAGGAGTTTTCAAAGTTTAGAGAACGTTTAGATACAGATGAAGAGACATGCTTTTATAATCTCGTATCTTTTTGATATCATGCCTTGAGAGGTTATAGACCAGTGAGTTGGGTTTAGGGCAAGACCTAGGTTTACTTTTGGTTTAAAGCTTTGCGATTACTATTCGGCTCTCGCTTTGCATGTTTCAATTTTAACCTGACTCCATTCCGATTTAAAGTCCACGATAGGTTCTCGGCTTTTATGACTTGTCTGGTCGGAGTCGAGCATCTCTTCAGGGACAATTTTTAAGTCTCCCGAAAGTCCTGACCAAAATTTCGAATTTTTTTTGTGCGCTGTTTATCCGAGTCAGATGTGAGAGGATCTGTCCTTAGGACGGACCTGGGTGCGTTTGTTTAAGATGGCTAAAGAGCTCAGCGGGGCCAATTTCTGAGTGTTGTGTAGTTGCGAATGGACTGGAGGTGTGTTCTAGAAAATTCAGATGACGTCTCGCCTATTTTTTTGAAAATTTATTTTACGTAAGTAATGCTTTTAGTATATGGGACCAGGGTCTCGTGCTTCGGTCGGGAATAGAAGTTGATGATTCGAGCGAGATAGTGTGGAGTTGATCCGTTTCGAGGCAGAACGATTTTTCACGAGTTTATGTTTCTGGATGGTACGATAATCGTTTTGCTCGTATATGGATGTACAACATAGTGTTTCCTTTCAGGATGATAGAAACTTTACAAAACTATAAAGAAATCTTTATTGCCAAAAAGGTTTTGAAAATTTCGAGTACAATTCAAAATTTTTATTTCTGAATGTGGGAAAGGCGACTATTCGTATATGTACCCACTCCCCCCTTTTTAGAGATGAGGATAGCTGAACTTGTCTTTTGACGGGCTGTCTACGTATCTCTTTCGAGTATCAATCCATCTCGTAGTTCTGCTTGTTTGGGCGATTTTGTTTACTCGGTCGTTGTGTTTGTGTCGACTGCGTCAGTTGCTGGGTCGACGTCTTTCGTTGGACTTGTCTTCTTCGATGGGATTGACGTGTTGGGCACTGGAACTCGTTGTTTGCTTGCCGTTGCTAGAATCAATGGTTCTGGGTCGTCCTTGCCCCAAGTACTTTCGGCTGATGCCCGGGTTATCTTTGGGTGCTTGGTTTTCGCCATCGCGGTGTTCGTGATTTGTCTTAGTTTGTGCTTGCCATGAAGCAGCGTCTCGACTGTTTCTGGAAGCCCCAAATCATGGCAATCCCGTTATGAGTTGGAAACTTAACGCCTAAGTGATAGATCGATGGGACTGCCTTCATGGCGTTTAGCCAAGGCGTGCCCATGATAATGTTGTAGATGGTTGGGTGGTCGATGACCGCGAAATCAACGATCTTGGTGACTTCTTTTGCTGCAGTGGGTAATTTGATCGATCCGTGGGTTATTGATGTCGTGTTAGAGAAACCAGTTAGTGGCTTAGGTGATGGTACAACTTCGCCTAACTCGATGTTCATCCTTTTGAGAGTGTCATGAAATATGACGTTAACCGTGCTTCCGGCGTCGATGAGAACCCTAGCGACCTCGAGATCTCTTATCACGAGATCAATTACGAGTGGATCGCAGTGTGGCTGATCGATTCCTCCGGCCTCTTCTTTGTCGAAAGTGATTGCTTCTTTCGAAGTGTCATTGATTGTGGGCCAGATTGGCGAATTCGTGCTTGTCTCAGCGTTGCGCTGATAAGCTTTGATGGCCGAGACGATGTCGCTGCATAATTGTGATCCGCCGATGATCATGTTTACCATGCGACAGTTGCTGTCATTGCCCTTCTCGTCATGCCTTCATCCGCGCTTTTCTCCTGATTAGTCCCCTTGAGAAGGTTTCTCCTTTTGAGGAGTCTTGTTGTTTTTCGAGGGGTAATCTGAATCGCGGATGAGATCTTTCATGCTCGCGCCAAGAACTTTGCAGTTAATGATCGATTATTCGTGCATCTGGTGAAAGTCGCAGAAGGCGTTTTTGTCGTAATTCGAATTTCGGGTCCACGTGTTACCCGTCGTCCGTCCTTGCTCCGATCCGGAGTTAATAGCGTAGCTATGCGTTCCCTGCGTTTCTTCGTCTCCGCGCTGGGAGCTTTTGTCGTTGCGAGGGTTTTTCGTTTTTTTTTTAATTTCTGATCCGACCCGGGAGCCTTCGACGCATTCTTTGTCAGCTTCCATTTATGGGACAAGACCTTTGTCTCTTCTTCGATGATGATGTAATTTGTGGCTTTGTGAAGCGCGTCCTGGATTGTACATGGCTTTTCCAAAGTTATTCACTTTCTGAACTTTGACTTGAACGAGAGCGTTTTTCGAAGTGCGTCTATCCCGACTTTGTTGCTTATCCCGCTTACTTTAGCCATTATGGTTTTGAACCATTTTATGAAGTCTCAGAGAGTTTCGTCCTCTCCCTGGGACAAGCTCCAGAGGTCCACGTCGGAGGTTTCTCGATCAATGAACATCGAGTATTGTTTGAGTAATTCCAAGGCGAGCTGGCGGAAGCTTCCGATTGAGTTTCTCTTGAGGCGAGAGGAATACTATAGCACTGCTCCGCTGAGTTTTTCTATGAAGAGGAGGCATTCACCAGCGTCCCTCTCAATTTCTCTGAACATCGCTCTACCCATCCCGACCTGAAAATCTTGCAGGTGTGCCTTAGGATCAGTAGTTACGTCATATAGCATCACTTTGACCTTCCCAGGATCCAAAACCCTAGTTTAGTGATACGAGTAGTAAAGGGTGTTTTAGGAGTCTCTTCGAGCGGCAGATCGATCTCCGGTGAGGTGCCAGTAGCGTGGTGGATTTGGGACTTCATCGCCCTAGCTTTGGCCACCGTTTTCATGAGATCGTCGCGGAGATCGCGAATCTCGGAACTCTTGCTAACAGATTTCCGACTTTGTCGGTGTTTGCTGCCAGTGCTCCGAGTTTATTCCTTGGCCAATTCGTCATGTTCATTCCAGAAGATAGCTTCTTCCTCTTCGTTCATAGGGTTGTCAAACTGGGATTTGTCTCGAGCCTTTCGGCTCCTTGTGCGGCGCGGATGTTTGTCTGCGTCTTCGTCTTTGGGTTCAGACTGACTGCTAGATTCCACGTCGACGCGTTCGAATTCTCCTCCTTCTTTATCTTATTCAATAGGAGGAAGATCTCTTGTTTTTTGTGTTGGTGCAGGGGTCACTTCGTCAGGGTTTTGTCCAGACGGTTTGCCATGTGTATTGTCGGACCGGTCCAAAGGTGTCGTGAAGTCGAGTCTTCTTCCGCGGATTTGGGTTGTTCCACGCGGAAAAATGGCCATGTTCCTCGTTGTAAGAGTTTCAACCTGTTTAGCCTGGGAGTTCATGACCTTATCCTATTTTGCCGACTTCTTCACGAAAGTCTAGAACATCTTCTCTACCTCCTCGAATGGTGCGGTGTTTGCGTCGGCATTGACCGCAGTGACGTTCATTGCTGGAGTGTTTTCAAAGTTTTCGTCGAAGACGTTGTCGTGACGAGGCTGTTGGTTGTTGAGATCTGACATGCTTTGATTGAGCGTTGTGGCTGATAGTTAGATTGATCTGTACCCCCCCCCCCCTCCTTCTAGCGCCAAACAGTGGGAACCAAAATTCGCACTATCAATTTTCGTTGAATTAGGAACGCAAGGTAAACCCTAGTTTCCTAGAGGTCCCGGATATCTGCTAAACCACACTCCAATCAGTCAGAATACAAAGTAAAGATTGAAAAGTAAAGTAAGAATCGAAAGAGCAAATAAATGTCTTATTTCGAATTTGTGTATGAGTGTTTACAACAAGATATGAGTCGTGGCTATGAGAGCTGTCGGAGAGATCCCTAGTTCTAACAACCTAAGACTGCAAAACCCTAGTTGAGTCGCAGCTCGAATAAGAAAAATGGAAAGTTGCTTAAATGCTCTAAGTATCTAACCGATACGAGATCTCAATACTTGTCTCTTTGGTTACATTTGTATGTTCATAAAAACCGAAAAAGAAATTAAGTTTTCGAACACTCGCACCCGCAACGAACAGCGGGCGTAACGATCCTTCAACGAGTTATAAAAAAGATGACAGCTCGGATTCTTCCTCCACGACCGTATGAGGCCGAGCTCGAGCGTGGTGGTACTCGACCGTTGTGTGAACTCGTTACGGAGAAAAGTAAACCCAATGAAATGTTCCGCCTCGAAGAAGGTCCCTAACGACAATCATATCTGCAGGAAACGGGGGGATGAAGATTGATAACTGCAAAACTAAACAAAATGGCCAGGCATCAGTAAGCAAACAAAAACGATTAAAAAATTCAACCACGATACCCTCGTAACCCATTTTTCGTCTGAAGAAAGGAATGCTTTCTTCCGCAACAGAAGCATTGTTTATTTGGCCAGAGAAGTAATGCTTATGCCAACCACGGTAGTTGGATTTAAACGACGAAATCAGCGCCGTATAATTTCTCGGCCTAAGACAGTATCGGGTTGTCTGACCCACCTTCTGTGGATAATGAAAGGCTAGAAAATAGTCAACGTTTAGATATATCCATAGTTCATAAGTCAGAACCAAAAGACCAACGAGGTGCTGCAGGCCGCCATGCGAAAGTTGGCTTATCGACAAGCCATTATTGTCCAGGTACCAGAGTATGACTTCCGGGATGGGAAACCATAGACGTCACTACATAAGGTGCGCTTCGTAGCATGTAAAAAAGCCATGAGGCGGGGAACGGGCACTCTCCCCATATTTCGGCATCCAAACTTCACCTCCTAGGGGGCTCAGAAAAAAATCTTGGATGGTGGCAAGGAAGGAGCTCCTATAGTCACTCGACCCTTCGGCGGGTAACGTGACGGTTGGTCTCGTAGGACTCCACAAGTCGGTTCGCGGAGGTGGGAGACCGCAGGTCACTTCCCAATACGCCTTTGCCTCCTCCGGGACGACGGAATTTCGCACAAACTCGACCTTCAAAATGACCTCTTTACCCCAAACGCGCAAGCTGTCGGGATCGATAATGGAAGGCAATGCATTCTCAAAAACTTTTTTTTTGAAAACCATGTGATGCGACCCTGACCAGCATCATGGACCAAGGTATGAAAATCAGGTATGAAAATCAGGTACGAACCAGCTAGGCAGCTGATCAAAGCTTGGCTTAATGGTGTGTTTATGGGCCTTATCAGTTTGATCCATGTAATTCTAGACCAAGAGAAGCTAATGGGCTTGATACAAAACATGGAAGCCTTGTTCTAATTAAGAATCAGTGTTTGAGATTACTCAAGAAAGGCCCAACAAGAATCTACAATTCATGGTCGAATAATATATCAATCTGACGAAAATTATTTGACCGTCGACCATGCAAAAGGACAAGACCAGCCAAAGAGTCATTCATCCTAAACCTTTCAATTTTGGTCAAGTCTTCCTTGTTTTTATATGTTGATAATTTCTATGTTTGAATATTCCTTTGAATTCCAACCTTTTGTATTCCATGCCTATTATATAAAGGGTTACTTTGTAATGAATAAAATCATTCAGCATTGTTAAATAAAAACCTTTCTTTTTAAGTTTGTTAAATCATTTGTTCTTAATTGAACATCGTAGCTTCTAAGTCTTCGGAGTGAGTCATATCTTCGGGCTTAAGAGTTGGAATATCAAGGGTCTTCTGCAGCCCTTTTGCGACCATTCGATCTACGTCCCTTGATTTTTTGTGCTTTCTAGCCCATTCGGTGCAAGGCTTATCTAATCCACCAACCTTAAAGTGATCATTCTATTTAGGGCATATCATGTGGTTTCAGAGTCACTCTGAGGTTTGGAGTTCTTCACAACCAGACATTCGGAACTCTTCATCTTTTAAGATATCAACTGTGTCTTTTGGACTGTTGAGAAACCATGAAGAGAAGGCAATGCGCAAAGCACGAGAAGAAAATTTGCAATAATTGAGATAAAACCCTTCACCTTCTAAGAGATATGCGTCTTTTTGACTATTAAAAAACTATGAAGAGGAGGCTGAACTTAAAGCATAAGAAGAAAAGTTGCGAGAATGGAGGTACAACAAACATACAACCGAGTTGATAGCACAATATGATCGTGACCAAGAGGAGGAAACCAAGAAATCACGCGCTGAGAAAGACAAATGGAAAAAACCACTCAGCAAAGAAGGTACACGAATATTCCTTGATTCTGGTTCAATGGGAGTTAAACCAAGCATTCCAAAGAAGGCAGTCAAAAAGCCACAATTGAAACCGGTTGTAAAAACTCCATCGGCCAGAACTGAACAGAAGAGGAATGAGGGTTTGGAGAGATGAATCAAGAGTTTCAAGGCTAAGATCCATCAAAGGATCACAAACCCACATCCATCTTCAGTGTTGGAAGAAGATCAAGAGGCCAAAGATATCAAACTGGAGCTATCAACTGTTTATGTCCGAGCAGAATCTATTGACAACCAGCTGATCATGAAAAAGATATCACAACTGCTTATGCTTCAGGTGATATTCTCGGTTCTTTATCATGTGATGAACTGGTTCAGACATTTGTTTGCAAGGAGCACGACCCAGTGGAGCTACTAAGTCCTGAAGAAGGTTTACAACACATCATCTTTGAGCCTGGAATAGGGGCATGTATGCACAAAAACAGTAGAAACACCTTAGCTGAGCAAAACCATGTCGGTTCATTCATTCTAGAAGGTCCAGATTTGAGGACAAATCCTTTTAAAGGAGGAGGGGATGATGCGACCCTGACCGGCATCATGGACCAAGGTATGAAAATCAGGTATGAACGAGCTAGGCAGCTGATTATAACTTGGATTAATGGGCTGTTTATGGGCCATATCGGTTTGATTCATGAAGTTCAAGACAGAGAAGCTAATGGGCTTGATACAAAACATGGAGGCCTTGTTCTAATTATAAATCAGTGTTTGAGATTATTCAAGAAGGGCCCAACAAGAATCTACAATTCATGGTCGAATAATATATCAATGTGACGGTAAATCTTTGACCGTCGACCATGCGAAAGGACGAGACCCGCCGAAGAGTCATTCGTCCCAAGCCTTTCAATTTTGGTCAAGTGTTCCTTGTTTTCATATGTTGATAATTTCTATTTTTGACTAGTCCTTTGAATTCCAACCTTTTGTATTTCATGCCTATTATATAAAGGCTTGCTTTGAAATGAATAAAATCATTCAGAATTGTTCAATAAAAACCATTCTTTTAAGTTTGTTGAATCCTTTGTTCATAATCGAACATCGTAGCTTCTAAGTTGTCGGAGTGAGTCATATCTTCGGGCTTAAGAGTTAGAATATCAAGGGTCTACTGCAGCCCTTGTGCGACCATTCGATCTACATCCCTTGAACGTTTGTGCTTTCTAGCACATTCGGTGCAAGGCTTATCCAATCCACCAACCTTAGAGTGCTCCTTCAATTTAGGGCGTATCATCTTGATACGTCCTAGATTCAGACAAGATCACTCAATCGGACTAAGAGGATATCAATTGTCCAAAGGGAAAACTAGTGGATCGAATGGTGACACAAGAGGGGCGAAAAGTCTCTTGATAATACCAGACTTCAGTTGGTGCTTGATATGACGCACAAGTCCAACAAAATAAGGGTTTCTAAATGTTGCTTGATATGACGCACAAGTCCAACGAAATAGAGAATGTTTACTTGGAGGAAACTCAACAAGAAACAAGAAGGGTTCTAAACATAAAAACAAAGAGATAACTTCAAATAAAAGGGGAAAATCAATGATTTATTTCGTGGCTATTATGCCCTATTTATAGGATTGCAAGTTGTAGAAATCCAAAGAAGAATGTACTAAAAACAAGGAATAGAAAATAGAAACAAAGACTTGACTAAATAAATTCTTTGACTAAAACTTGACTCTCTCTTGATATAGCCACGACCATGACTTTGAAAAGTGAATATTTTATCGGTTTCCTCATTTGGCCAAAACAAGTTTGTTTTTGAATATTTTTGAAAACCATCAAGCCCAGTGCTTTCTTGAAAAATTAAATCATGAATAATATCTTTGGCATGATTGAATTGATCGTTGGTCCATCAGAAACAAGGTTAGCCATTTTCAGTTTTTCGGGTGGTCAAACCAGCTCGGAAGATCGAACTAGCTCGCTCAGCTCGTCCAAATGAGTGTCAATCCAGATCAGCTCGTCTAGGATAGTTCAGTACAGATCACTTGAGTATTCAGCTCATCCCAGATAGTGTCAATTAGCTCATCCAGCTCCAAGGCAGTGTCGGTCCAGCTCACCTGAATGCGCACATTTCTGAATTCGCGAGAACTAAAGATCACCTAGTTTGTAAATGCCATAACTGTCACATCTGAACTCCGTTTGATCTGATTCTTCTTCAAGGAGCTCCATAATTGAGTTGAGAAAATTCTAAAAGAGATTTTATGCGTAGAATCCTCGTGGTTTGGAAGACATGAGTCAAACAATGAACAAATATATTTACTGCTTCCCATGATCAAGCCATGCATGTCTGTTTTGCCCGGTGTGCTATCCAAGGGCACATCATTCCCTCCCTCTGTAAAATGATTTGACCTTAAATCCATTTTACCTGAATCAAAAGAAATGACTCATACAAAACAAATTTTAAAATCATGTAAAATTCAATGTAGGAAAATTTGGACAGGAACTTCCTTGGAGTTTCGAACTTGTTTTCCTCAAGTACTTCCAGTTCCAAGTTTCTGTCTCACAAGACCTTTGTCATTTTCCTGTGCTTGCTCTCCTTGGGGATTGATCATGATTAACTTGTTCTTTCAAAACAACTAAAGAAACCACATCAAATCTATGAAATAAATAATCAAAGGGTTTCTGTATTCTTAAGATACCAAAAACATGATTCAAGCATGTGAGAAAGCGTCAAGCAAGTAAACTGAGTGCCAAAAATTGGTTTACTTGTTCTAAAATCAAGCAAAGCTGTGAAACCATTAGGAAAAGAATGAGAAAGTGCAAATTTCGAAAACTCTTCAACATAAACGAAATCAATTTGATTCTCTCGCCTAAGAAATTTTGGTTCATGATTTTTCCCACTCCAAATTTCTTTCAAAGCACAGCTCAATGAAAACAACTCATGAAAAGACTTAAGCAAATCGTTTTTCAACCAAGTAAAGATCTGTTTTCGCATAAAAATTCTTGTGTCCAAATTGTTTACATGATGAGCAGAGGAAATCAACTCATGATCCTTACAGTGCTTTTGACTTTGACAAGAGATTGGTTGAGGAGTCTCCTTTGGTTCAGTGCTGGCCGATTGCTCCAACAGTTTCTCTGGTGCTGAACTCCTTGGTGCCTTTTTGTTTGGTTTTCTTTCAATTCATCAGAATGAGAAGATGGAAGATAACACTTAAGCTCCATGAACACGTCCTTGGTAACCTGATTCCTGCCATAACACTTAACAGATTCATCAGCACAAATTAAATTAGAAGTTTTGGAATTACCTCTTGTTTCATGGCTAAGTGATGAAAGTTGTTCTGTCTTTGGTCTAGCCGATTTTTCCTTAGAATAAAATGGATTTTGGCTCACTGCTTCAGATCTTGAGAATGGAGACGTGTGTATGCTCTTGCTGTAGCTCTCCTCCATGGCGTGAAGTGATGGTAACAACCTTCCCTCGCAGTCATCATAGCATTGGTTTCTACTGAACCGATCATCAAGCTCTCTAGGCCGTTGGAAAATTTCTGTGATCATCACGCCTACAACCATGATCTGCTCCATCCCTCAAGTACATGCATCTCCAAATCTCAGACTGATAAGCACGGTCAATGCTTTCACTTTTCTCAGGCTGAACCTTTTTATCCTTGACACTCAAAACAACCATTAAAATACCAGGATCATATGTGCAAGTTATGGGCCGGTTTAGATGATAAACCAAAGTTTCTTTGCCAAGAACATGTAGCACTTGTTTCAACCTTTCAAAATTCACATCAAAATAATAATAAATGACCAAAAGGGTTTCAAGGCACATGATTGCATAGTTCCTGAAGCACAATTTCAAAACATGCACAAATTTCTCAGATTTAGAACACAAAAGATCAACTTCAAACTGAGAATTACTTATCCAAGGCTCAACAAGTTTATCTTAGAATGTGTTGTAAATCAGTATGCTTTCAAGGCATGAAATACCATAGAAAATTTCCAAGATGTGCCTATCTTGATCAGATTTAGAACACAAAATTTTGAGTTTAATATCAGATTCAGAATAAGAATGAGCAGAATTTAAAACAGAATCACAACAAAAATCGGTTTCAGTTCTAAGTGATTTCGTTTTCTGAAAATTCCTAACCATGAGCTCTTTACAGGCACATGTGGTAGAAAACAAATCATTATTGATCAGTTCATGACTAGAAAAACTCATCAAAACTATTATCCTTAAAACAAACAAAGGAATCACAAGGTTGTCGGAAACAAAAATCTAGTTGTTGCAAAACAAGCTCAAATGACTTTTCAAGATGATCAAAACCTTTGCTATGTTTCAAAAACTGATCAAAAATCAAAAAAAATTATCAGAATGGAGGCATTGCCATTTTTAAAACGTTTTTGATCAAAAAGTTCATCAGGTTCAAACACTTTAAAAGAATTAAAGATGATTCTGAAAACGGAATCTGAAATACAAAATTCTTTTACTTTGTCAAAACTAAAACGTTTCACATCTTTAGAACTGATCTTAACAAAAAATTCAGGCTGAAAATTAATCAAATCAGATTCCTCACAGTGCTTTGTGAACAAAGGAGTAGGAGCTGTGCCGGGATCAAAGCAAAGATTGTTCTCCATGTTGTTGGATGTTATGCCTGAAGCTTCCTCATCAAAGATTGGACCAAATTCGTCTTCCTTATCAAAGATGGGACCTAGATCATCATCCTTGGGTATCCTACTGTCAAGCAATTGTCCTTGATGTGGGTAGTCGAATGGCTCTTGCTCAAAATCTTGTGAAACTAGAACAAGACTACTCGGATGCTACGGTTCAAAACATGTTAGTCCATTAGTCTCTTCATCATCAAACATAAGATCAGATTTTGGAGAAGGAAGATCACATTCATTCTCACAAATGATCAAAATTTCCAAAAGCTCTTCATCATATTCATCAAAAATGGGTAAAGAATCTGAAAAATCTTTTAGCTCTTCAAAATTGTTTTCAGATTTACATTTGGGTTCTTCACTGATGATTATTGATGGTTCAGCTACAGGTGCACGTGTGGTTGTGCTCTTCTTGTGGCTCTTGAAGACTTCCTTAAGTGCTTTCATCATTTCTTTCTCAAAGTTTTTACAGATCTCTTGGACTTCAAACCGACGAAAAAGCCTCCTTTGATCAGCTTCATCTCTAGATGGTTTGAACAGCTCTTTGCACCTCCTGTTTCGCATCTTGTGTGTTCTTCTTAGGGTGGTATTTCCAGCACAGTAACAAACTCATCAAAAATATTCAACAAAATTTGAGATGAAGTTTGAGATTTAGCTTGTTGTTTGGATGTTTCTTTGCCACTTTTCTTGTGAAGACCAAACATCTTTATCCTGAAAATTACTCAATACAAAAGGTTAGCAGATAAAAATCCTCACTTTCTCAAGTGTTTAATCTCACCAACTCAAATGTTTCTCTCAGATTTTAGTAGTCACTCAAGAGTCTCCTCTCAAAGTTCTAAGAGAACACATCAAGTAACTCAATTCTTTCTCCAAGCACACAAGAGATGAACACAAGATAGAAAGATAAGAGAATTGATTTTGGAATCCACTTTAACCACTCTAAGGCTGGATTTCTCCTTAGCCAGCATGATTTCTCTTGCACCACCTAGCCAAATAAAACAATTTTTTTCTTTTTGATAGATCTCTTTTTTCTTTTTTTTTAATCGAAGAATGGCGATAGGTAATGTAGTGGCACGAATTTTAGATAGAAAGAAGAAGAAGAAGAAGTGTTTTAGAAATGAAAGATGAGAAGATGAAAAGATAATATCGGTTGAGTGGCTCTGATACCACTTGATACGTCCTAGATTCGGACATGATCACTCAACCGAACTAAGGGGATATGAACTCACCAAAGGGAGAACTGGTAGATCGAATGGTGACACAAGAGGGGCAGAAAGTCTCTTTATACTACCAGACTTCAGTTGCTGCTTGATATGACACACAAGTCCAACAAAATAAAGGTTTCTAAACGTTGCTTGATATGACGCACAAATCCAACGAAATAGAGACTGTTTACGTGGAGGAAACTCAACAAGAAACAACAAGTGTTCTAACCAAAGAACAAAGAGATAAACTCAAATAAAAGGGGGAAATCAATGATTTATTTCATGGCTCTTATGTCCTATTTATAGGATTACAAGTTGTAGAAATCCAAAGAAGAATGTGCTAAAAACAAGGCTATAAAAAAGAAACAAAGACTTGACTAAATAAAGTCTTAGACTAAAACTTGACTGCCTCTTGATATATCCACGACCAGGACTTTGAAAAGTGAAGAATATGCTTCTGATATGGGCCAAGAAATGCCTCTTTGAGGCCTGGTCGTAATCCATCTTTTCTCTTAGCCAATATTTTATCGGTTTCTCCACTTGGCCAAAACATGTGTTTTTGAATATTTTCGAAAACCATCAAGCACAATTCTTTTGTGGAAATTTAAATCATGAATAATCTCCTTTGGCATGATTAAATTGGTCGTTGTTCCATCGTAAATAAGGTTAGCCATATTAAGTTTCTCGGGTGGTCGAACCAGCTCGGAAGATCGAACTAGCTCGCTCAGCTCGTCCAGATGAGTGTCAATCCAGCTCAGCTAGTCTAGGATAGTGTCAGTCCTGCTCACTTGAGTATTCAGATCATCCATGATAGTGTCAATCCAGCTCAGCTAGTCTAGGATAGTGTCAGTCCAGCTCACTTGAGTATTCAGATCATCCATGATAGTGTCAATTAGCTCATCCAGCTCCAAGGCAGTGTCGGTCCAGCTCACATGAAGGCACACATATCTGAATTCGCGAGAACTACAGATCACCTGGTTTGTAAATGGCATAACTCCCACATCTGACCTCCGTTTGATCTGATTCTTCTTCAAGGAGCTCCATAATTGAGTTAAAAACATTCTAAAAGTTATTTCATGCGTAGAAGCCTCATGGTTTGGAAGATATGAGTCAAACAATGAACATATATCTTTACTGCTTCCCATGATCAACCCATGCATGTCTGTTTTGCCCAGTGTGCTATCCAACGGCGCATCACCATGATACAAATAAAAACAAGCGAAGACGAGAGAAAATAAAAGATTTTCTACCTTGGGAGAGTTTTCTTGTGTGAGAAAGAAAGTAAAGAGTTTGAGAGCTTGCTCCACGTATTTATAGAAAAAGGGAGTTACTATTCATCCTCGGACTTTTAGCCCTCGGTTCCGTCTAATTTACCTAACATAACTAACATCTCGCAAGAACGCCTCGACAATTCTTGCAAACTAGGGGCGGTTACTGTTATGGTCAAAAATGGTCACGACGAAATCGATGCCCGAAAGTTACCGCGGAAAAACGTTACCTCTCTTTTGACAAAAAGAAAACAAAAAATCCTCGCTTCCAAACTCCTCATAGCCTAACCCTTCTCTTCCTGGCTAACAAATCAAGACATGCAATCGAGATAACAACCGTCAGTTCCCTGTCTGGTCGCCCATGGGCGATCAGACACGCAATGCTAGCCGCCCACACCCATGGGCGACTAGGCCTCAGGATGGATAATAGTCGCCCACAAGCGACTAGATGAACATAACGTCTTGTCTCCCACAGGCGATTAGACTCACCATCAAGGTCTGGTAACCCATGGGCGATTAGACTTACCATCAGGGTTTTGTCGCCCATGGGTGATTAGACTCACCATCAAGGTCTAGTCGCCCATGGGTGATTAGACTCACCATTGAGGTCTGATCTCCCAAGGGTGATTAGACTCACCATTGAGTTCTGGTCTCCCAAGGGAGATTAGACTCACCATCAAGTTCTGGTTGCCCATGGGCGATTAAACTCACTATCAAGGTCTGGCCGCCCATGGGCGATTAGACTCACCATCAAGTTATGGTCGCCCATGGGCGATTAGACTCACCATCGAGGCCTGATCGCCCATGGGCAATTACACTCATCACCGAGTCTGATCACCCATGGGCGATTGGACTCATCACCAAGTCTGATCACCCATGGGCGATTAGGCTCATCACCAAGTCTGATCGTCCATGGGCCATCACACTCATTACCAAGTCTAATTGGCCATTGGTCGACTAGACCGTGTCTTCTTCATCACTCTCTCCTTTGAATCTTGACTCGGTTGTTTTCTGTTTCATCTCAATTGGAGTTTTTGTTAAAGATTTACAATAAAAATCGCAAAGATTTGTTTTCTCGTAAAACTTCAAAATCAATCATATAAAACAACAAATGTTAACTTAAACACCAATGTTATCTCGTATTTACGGATGGTTCTACTAAGTTGCAGAGTCAGCATTGTGAAATCATATGAGGGACGATTTCTCCGAAAGAAATCGTAAAAATCTCTCAAATCGTAAAACACCCTGAAAGAATCTATAACGCGATAAAAGCCCACTAACAGTTTTAGAAAAAAATGAGCCCACCTATAATGAAGGTCTACCTAATATCCACAGAAGGTAAATGGAAAAGAAGATAATTGTCAAAGTTCTGAGATAGTTATGGAGAAACGAATAGATAAGGAAAATTTCGCAGAATGATTAACTTGAATCGGGGGAAGAAAAGGAAATACGACCAACCTTGAAGACTTATATAAATGAAGCAAGCGAGAGGGACTCACACACACGAAAATATCTGCAACTTAGCTCTTAAAAAGATTTTTAGCATTTTCGTTTTTGTGATCGAGGTGCGACTCAAACTAGGTTTACGGTTTGGATGCTAGAACTAGGAATACGCCGACAGCTCTTGTGGCCAAAGTTCTTGAAACCTGTTGTATCATCACAACATCCTTACGCAAAGACAATTCAATAAGATCTTTATTTTACTCGCAATTCATATTTGATTCTTTTACGTGCAATTCATATTTGATTTTATTACGTTTTGTTATTCGTAATTCATCACTTGTCGTAGCCTCAGCAGAAATCCGTGACCTCGGTGTGGGAAACAAAATTTGCACTGTCGATTTCCACTAAATTAGGAATGCAGGGTAAACCCTAGTTTTCCAGAGGTCCCGGATATCTGCTAAACCACACGCCAATCAGTCAGAATACGAAATAAAGATCGAAAAGTAAAGTAAGAATCGAAAAGAGAGCAAATAAATGTCTTATTCTGAATTTGCGTATGAGTGTTTACAACAAGATAGGAGCCTCGGCTATGAGAGTTTTCGGTAAGATCCCTAGTTCTAAAAACCTAAGACTGCAAAACCCTAGTTGAGTGAACTAAAAGTTGCCTAAATGCTCTAAGTGCTAAGCTATGTTGGTCGGTTCTTGCGGTTTGATTTGCCTGTTCGTCGAGAAGGACGTCTTGCTTGGCCAACTTCTCCGTCCAGGGAGTTGGATGATCGAGTCTTCTAGTCGTTTTGTCGTATTGTCATTCGGGGATACGTTTACCCGAGGTCTTAAGACAAACTCTTCATGATGGCTCATTTATGCAGACTATTCCTTTATGGTCAGCCGAGATTTGACTTTGATTTTTCATGTTCCCTTTTTCCAAGATATTATCTCTTTCTTTCACAAAGGGCGCATATTCCCGGTAGGTTTCTGACGTTGATTCCGTCGTACCCGATTTTGACCCCTACAGTCAGGGAAAGTTAAGGTTTCTTAGCTTTCCTATGATAATGGAAATCGACAGTGTGAATTTTGGTTCACACACCACTTCTCCCTTTTTTAGAGAGAGGGACAGGTTAACTTATCTTGTGACGAGTTGCCAACATTCCCCTTTCAGGGATCAAGCTGTCTCGTTGTTCAATTGGTTGTGTGAGTGTTTTACTCATTTGGTATTGCCGCGTTGATCGTGTTAGTCGTGTTGACTGTTATCGAATCGGCGATATTTTTGGTATTGAATTTTCTAGGTTGTTGGAAGCATTAGGCTCGGAAGTCTGCTTGTTTCTTTTCTCCGCAGCCTTTGCTTGAGTAGGCGACTTTGGACCATCTTTTCGTAAGCGTTTTCAGCTGAGGGCTAAGTTATCTTTGTATGCTTAGGTTTAGCCATGGATGTTGTCCTGATCTGCCTCAGCTTATGTTCTACAAGGAAGCATAGTCACGACTATTTTTAGCAGCCCCAGATTTTCACAGTTTTGTTCGAATTCGTGAACTTGATGCCAAGGTGGTAGGTCGACGGGACTGCCTTCATGGATTTTATCCAAGGTGGTCCCATGATCTCGTTGTAGAATCTGGATGATTTACAAATGCCAAATCGACGGTCCTTGTCGCTTCTTTGGACATGACCTGGAGTTTAATCGATCCAAGGGTCATTAACATTGTTCCTGAGAAGCTAGTGAGTGGCCTCGGCATTGGTGTGTTCTCGGACAGATGAACGTTCATTCTTATGCCAGAGAAGCCAGGGAGTGGCTTCGGCTAAAGTTTGACCTGAGGGTATAACGTCGATGGTACTTCCCTTGTTTACAAGGAACCTGGCGACTTTGATATATTTTATCACGAGACCGATTACGAGTGGATCGTTGTTAGGTTTGTCGATTCCTACAGTCTCATGTTCCTCGAAGGTGATCGTGTCGTTTGGGACGTCTCGGGGCGGAGACCAGTGCAGTTGTCTCGGCTTTCCGTTGATAAGACTTTATCAATGAGACAGTGCTGTGGCACTACTGTGATCCTCCGATGATCATGTTTGCCCTGTGACAATTGTTGTCGTTGCCTCTCTCGTCTGGCTTTCTTCCCCATTTTTCGCTCACCTGATCGATTACGTTGGGGAGTGTTTTCCGGTGGTGGGCTTAATTGGTTTTTGGAGGACGGTCGGTATCACGAACGAGATCTTTTATACCACTCACCTCAGAGATCTCTCCTTCAAGCAACTTTTTCGTTTTCCTCGCATCGAGAACTTTGCAGTTAATCGTGGAGTAGCAACTTGCTTGGTGAAACTCGCAGACAGTATTCTTGTCGTAGTTAGAATTTCAGGTCCATGTATTACCAGATGTTCTTTCTAGCTCCATTACGGTTTTAATGGCGTATTTGTGCGCTCTTTGGATCACTTCCCCCTCGTGGTGGACGTATTTGTCGTTACGAGGGTTTTTCTTTTTTCGATTTCTGCTTTGGTGCTGCATCTTCCGTAGATGCTTTCACCGGCTTATGTTTCTTTTCACGACTTTCATCTTCTCTTCTATGAAAATATAGTCTATGGCCTTATGGAGAGCATCGTGGATCGTCGCGGCTTTTGGCGAGTTATCCGTTTTTTTTTAATTTGGATTTGTACATGAGCGTTTTTCTTAGCGCGTCGATAGCCACTTTATCGCTGATTCCGCTTATTCTTGACATGATGATCTTGAACCGATTCATGAAGTCACTGAGGGATTCCTCTTCCTTTTGGGTTAAGCTCCATTGGTCGACGTCGGAGGTTTCTCTATCCATGAACATGGAATATTGCTTGAGAAAATCCAAAGCGAGTTGGCCAAAACTTCTGATGGAGTTCCGTTTTTGGCAAGAAAACCATTCGAGTGCTGCTCCTTGGAACCTTAATTCACACCGTCGATTTCCGTAATCAGAGAAAAGCTAAGAAACCCTAATTTTCTCTGAAGTCCCGGATTTTTTCTGAGCCAAACCATATGTGATCAAAATCGCAAACAAACAAGGTAAAATAAATTGAAATAAGAACAGAGCAACAAAGATCTTATTTCGAATCTGTGTAGAGCGTTTACAATAGGTGAAAGCCTAAGGCCGCATGAGTTGTTGGCAATTTCCTTAGTTCTAACGACCTACGACCTTTAAAAGCTAGTTGAGTCGTAGCTCGATAACAAGAAATGAAAATTGCCTAATATTGCTCTAACTACTAAGTCTTTAGCTGAGTCTCCTCGCCTTGGCCTCTCTTATATATCCATCCAAGGTCAGCCGTCTTCTCTTTTCAGCCCCAGATTCGAGTCTATCTCTTCCACGAAAATCTTCTTTATTTCCTCTATCTTCCATAATTATCTGGAAACTTGATATTTATCTTCTGCGAAATTATGTAAACCGTCATTATAATCGGGCTTGTTTTCGTATAAAATCGTAAATGGGCCTTTTGTTGTGTTTAGACCAATTCAGATCGTTTTATGACTTAAGCGTTTTAACAATTTCCTTCGGAGAAATCGCTTTTCATACGATGTTAGTTTCCATATTGTTGGTTCCGCATAGTAATAAAACCGTTTGTATAGTCGAGATAACAATGATGTTAAGTTAACCGTTATCGTTTTATATTATTGATTTGAAGTTTCTTACGAGTAGACAAGTCCTTGCTATTTTTATCACAAAACTTCAACAGAAACTCTAATCAAGAAAAAATGAGAATCAGTACAATAAAGTCCCGAAGGAGAGAATGATGAAGCGGAGATGGACTCGTTGACTGTAGACGATGAGACACGGCTCATCGCCCACGGGCAACGAGACTTAGGAATGATCTCGTCTTCCATGGGAGATGAGACTTAGGAATGGTCTCGTCGCCCGTGGGAGACGAAACATAGCTTTTGTCTCGTCGCCCATGGGCGATGAAACATCGCTCTTGTCTCGTCGCCCGTGGGAGAAGAGACATTGCTCTCGTCTCATAGCCCACGGGCGACGAGACTCGGTGAGGGTCTCGTCGCACCTGGGCTACGAGACAGTGCTCGTGTCTCGTCGCCCACGGCCGACAAGACTTGGTGTTGGTCTCGTCGCCCGTGGGCGATGAGACTCGATGATGGTCTCGTCATCCGTAGGTGATGAGACATGGCTTGTGTTCTGTTATCCATGGGAAACGAGACTTTGAGCCGCTCTTGTTTCCCGTTTGTGACGAGACGTTGAGATGAACAAGACCATGAGGTACTCGGATACGGGTTTTTCTCATTGTTCTTTTATTTGAAAGAGAGAAGTTATTCCCGCAATAATTTTAGAACAATGATTTCGTCGTAACCGATTTTGACCCGAACAGTTTGATTAGTTAAAGCTGGCGAAACCATGTTTGCCTTAACTACATAATCACCAAATCATCAAAATTCTCTTATTTTTTATCAAAAGATCTCGATTCCTCTGGTGTGAGGAAAGCTTTTGCTCTAACTGCGAGGAACGCCTCTAATTTATCAACCAACTAATTATCATGCTCCATGCAAAAACATCTTATGATAAATCCGGATGAGTTCGTCATGTTATAGCAACGGGTTACCACTATAGCAACGGGTTACCAAGCTGTAGTGGTAAACCGTTTGAAACCAAAAGTTGACTCATCTTAGTTTGCGTGGAAGAAAACCCATATTTTAAACTGAAGCTCACTGGATAAACTTCTGAATAAACTTTCTTTGATTGGATTTGGACTTTAATTAAAGTTAGTGGTGTTCAATTCGGATATCGGTTCGGTTTCGGTTCGGTTTTTTCGGTTTTTCGGTATTTCGGTTAGTAAAATATAACTACCATTCTAAATCCATATTTAGTTCGGTTCGGTTCGGTTTATATACTCTCGGTTTTTGATTTATTCGGTTTTATACCAAAAGACGTAATATTTAGTTTGAGATCCTATTATATAAATTTTAGAATCATGTTGTTCATACAATCATTTATTAAAAAAATATTATATGTTCACATAAAGCATTTTCACTAGTTGCTATCCATCAAATTGATAACCTTCACTTCAATTTAGTCATTGCTAAAAGAAAGCAAAAAGTTTAAAAGACAAAGACTAAGAAAATAACAAACTTAAGTTGCGATGAATTATTATTTAAATATAATTCAAGTGTTTTTCAAATTAAAGCTTCTTTATTACTATATAAATATGGTATATTATAAAATTAACTTATATAACAAATAGATTATCATGGTTGTTATAAAATATATACATATTTACATATTTCTACTTTTGATCGGTTTTGTTCGGTTTATTCGGTTTAATCGGTTATAAACCAAACCATATCCAAATCCTACGGTTTTTTAAAATCATATCTATTCGGTTTATATGGTATATACTAAAACCAAACCATATTGTCTATTTCGGTTCGGTTCAGTACGGTTCGATTTTACCATATTGAACAGGCTAAAAAAGTAAATTTTCATAAAAGCCCAAAATCATTAAAAACGGTAATGAGCTACCTTTTATAAAAACCAGAAAAGAAAAAACAAACCAAACTATGATCAGTACGTTAGAGTACATAAGACTATCAATTTCATTTTACAAACATGCCATAAAAGATGTCACAATACCATCTACTAACGGATACGAAAGGTTTTGTTTTGGGATAAAATGTTAAATTTATTATACTAAATTTTCTGATTTTTGACAGAGAATACATAGAAACTGTAGTGTTTTAATCTTAAGTTTACTTAGGATTTCAATTATCTTTGACTTAGAACCAAAGTTTGAAAGTAAAGACACAATCAACTTTAACGAGTTCCCAGCCTCTAACCGATATGTCTTGTGGGAGAAATCTTGCTCCCAAAATCCACTAGATCAAAGAGATTCTAGCTATCACCAAATTAGTGATACTAAAAAATATGATTACAATAGGATCAATCAACTTAGCTAGAGAATACAACAACCTTTATAAAATAGACTTAAGTCTAAGCTATTTTATATATGTTGTGTCTCCTTTCTCTTGCTCTTATAACTTGTTGCTTGATGCTTGTTGCTTGATGCTTGTTGCTGTAACCTGATATGTTGCCTTAATAGTATGTTTAACCTAATCATAGACATTAATTATGCTTTATATACTAATGTGTATTACGAGGTTGGCAAACTGGATGTGGGTATGCGTCTTCTCGTCCCAGCAGAAACAAAGATACTGGTCCAGCGGCAATGAGAAACTGAAACCCACTTCACAAATCTCCACCAGTGTGGTTTAAGCCCATCGTCAGGCCCAGCTTCCACCGAAAACCGACTCTTCGGTATCACTTCGCTTGGGAAGCGAAAAGATCATTCTCAACACTTCCCTCTCTCTCACCAGTGTTTCTTACTCTCTCTCTTTCTCTCATCTCCTTGACGAGTTCTTCATTTCCGATTCACCCAAAACAAACCTCGAAGCTTCGCCAAGCTTCAACGAAAGTAAGATCTGGTCAGCTCCACCGCGACGGAGTTGCTCGTCCTCTTCTCTTATTATCTGGTACGTCTTCTTCCCAACCATTTTTTGATAGAAACGATACCATCCAAGAGGATACAAAGAAAAAAAACTTTTAGCTCGAACTTTTAATTAATCTCCTTTTCCTTTTTTCTGTTTGCATGTCAGTTTTTCCGATGAGACTCTACCGGATCTGACATGACTTGACCTCCGCCGAGATTCACCACCAAACTCCACCTTTTTCCGTAAGATCAAGTAAGGAAACTTTTCAATAAACTCTTGCATGTTACCGGTACATGTAGATCTGACCCTTTTGGTGTATTTCAAGACTCGATGTAACTCGATAGTGAGTTCCTCCTAGCTATGACCAAGAGTAACATTTTTCTTTCATGATCTATCCATCGGTTCAGCTTCTACGAGCTGTCACACACTCCTATGATACTTATGTAAGTTTTTATATTCCTCCTTTTAAGAATACATCCTTTCTTCTTTTACTTGTGATACCAAGCAGTTAATGAAGAGACTTTGTGGTTTATTGTACGGTATACGGGCTTGATGATACTCGATGATGGTTTCTACTCTACGGGTATCCTTTCCATATAAGCAGCCTCGGTTTTCCGCCCATCCTCCCTTAGACTCTTAAGCTTGAAATGTGTTGATTTGGGCGTAACCACTGACCTTGAATCTTGCATTCCAAAAGTCCTTAACACTTTTTCAATATACTTTCCTTGAGACAAAATCAGTGTCCCTTTCTCTCTATCTCTGATGATGTCCATGCCCAAGATTCTCAAAGCTTTTCCCATGTCTTTCATTCCGAATTCACTATTTAGCTTCTCTTTTAGGTCCCTGATAACTCTCTTGTTTCATGATGCAATTAGCATATCATCAGCATAGAGCAGTAGATAGATAACCCTATCAGATTAAATATCTCTCATATAGATACAAGGATCTTTTATGCTTCTATTGAAGAGTTGGTCCTTCATGAATCTGTCAAAGTGCTGATTCCATATCCTTGGAGATTGTTTCAAACCATACAGAGATTTCATAAGAAAACATACTTTATTCTCTATCCCTGGTTTTATGAAAGCTTCAGGTTGGGTCATGAGAATTCTTTCTTCCAAGCTTCCATGGAAAAAAACAGTTTTGACGTCCATTTTTTCTAGTTCGAAATCTAGGTTGACCACAACTGATAACATGAACCTTATAGAAACATGTTTTAGAACTGGAGAGGATATCTCGTTGTAATCAATCCCTTCCGTATGAGAATATCCTTTAACCACCAGCTTTCCCTTGTATCTCTTATCATCAACACCTGGAATTCCTGGTTTTAACTTGAAAATCCATCAACATCCAATCAGTTTTGCCTTTTCAGGCTTGTCAATGAGGTCCCAAGTTCTATTTTTCTTGTGTGAATCCATTTCTTCCTCTGCAGCACCTTTTCCAGAATTTTCTCTGCTTACTCCTCATTGCCTCTTCGTAGGACTTAGGTTATTCAACCTCTAGGCCCCGTGAACATTGAGTGCATATGCTACAAAATTTTCATCCTCATGCCGAGATGGTGGCCTCACGTTCTTCCTTCTCTCCCTGTCTCGTGCCAGGATGTATGTGTCTAGAGTTTCATCAATCCCACTCTCATCTATTTTTCTTGTGTGAATCCATTTCTTCCTCAGCAGCACCTTTCCAGAATTTTCTTTGCTTACTCCTCATTGCCTCTTCATAGGACCTAGGTTCTCGTGAACATTGAGTGCATATGCTACAAAATTTCCATCCTCATACCGAGATGGTGGCCTCACGTTCTTTCTTCTCTCCCTGACTCGTGCCAGGATGTACGTGTCTAGAGTTTCATCAATCCCACTCTCATATTTTTCAGTACATTCTTCCTGGTCATTTGAGCTGCTCGAGTCATCAGAAGATGAATCTTCTCCACCTTGATCAGGTGAGCCTTCGGATTCAGACGAAGGAGAAGGTCCCCTGAAGCGCCACCACTTAAGACACCGTGAGGAGAGTCGAGACCCATCCTCAAAAGACTCCACGTCACCCACCAGAGACCACCAGTGGAAAACAAAACCCTAACTCGAGACCTGAGCAAAACAACTCCAATCGGACCCCCGAGAGAGGCCCATCCTCACGACAGTCACAAGCCACAGTGAGGAGGAGAGAACACCTTGAAGAGACCGATGATGTCTCAGGCGCCACCTGTTCTGAAGAGCTGAAACGAGGTCTAAAAATCTCACCGGACTGAGACCGCCATCGAAGGAGGAGACAGGTGTAACGAGGCAAGCCCCGTCCTCAAGCACCACCCAGAGCACCGAGAGCGTCCTAGATCTACGATGGGAGTTCTGGATCTGAACCGGACGAGGTCGACTCGTCAAGCTACCCCCCCCCCCCCCGCTACAAAGGAGACAGACTACAGAGAGAGACAAGGAGAAGAAACACCGTGAATAGAGCCCCCAACGATCACAAAGGAGGACACGGCAGCCGTCAGAGCAAAGGAGGCTATGAAACTTTCTAGGGTTTTAAGAGAGAGGCAAGAGAATAAAAGTCTAGAGAGAGAACCTATGAAAGTTTTTTTTGTGAAATCAGGTTTGCTAACATAATTAAAGTTTTGTTACATCAACTAACACAAAATCTATTGACAAGGAACTTTTTAAAATATTATCTTTGGCAATCACATCCTCCAGTTTAAGGAGTATTGTGGGAACTGAAATTCACACCGTCGATTTCTGTAAATTACACAAAAAGTCAAGAAACCCTAAATTTCCATTAGGTCTCAGATTCTCTGCGAGAGCCAACGACAAGTAATCGAATAATAGCAAAAAAATATAAAGATAACAAAACGAATCTATAGAAAAAGTAAATCTTATTTCGAATATGCGTAAGAGGGTTGCGATCATTACAAATGTTATCAAAACTTCGGCCGCAAGAGCTGTTAGCAAGTTACCTACATCTAGCAAACAAAAACCTTGAACCTAGTTAAGTCGCAGCTTGATAACAAAAGATGCAAAAGATATGAGAAAATGTTTTAATTGATTAGGACTGAACCTTATGAATGGCTGCCTACGTACCCCTTTCGAGGATCAAGCCAAACGTAGTTCAATTAAAAGAGTGGACCAAGATATCGAATTGACGGAGAAAGTTTGTCTAGTAATCGAATGCCAGTCATAGTAACCGATATTTTCGAGAATAAAGCTTTGGGTGTCTAAGTGCTATGAGTTGTAGAGTCTAAAGAAATTAGAATTGTCGAAAAAAGATGGAAAAACATCTGAGTATATCTTTGATATTCTAGCCACCTAAGTTCTAAGTTCTTCTAAGCTTGAATTTCTCTAGGTCTAAATCTTTGGATCAAATTTCCTTTAGCTTTAGGCCCCCTTATGTATGTCTTCTGGGTCAGTTCCCCTTTCATTTTCTGCCCTCGGTCGATTTTATCGATTTCTGGGAATATTCCATTTTTCTTCGATCTTCGTGTTTATCTTTGGAAAATTCACATTTATTGTAACATCCCGAGTTGTGATATGTGGAAAAGGTTTAATAGAATTGATTTGGATACTTATGTCACCAGAGTTGACTTACCTTTTTCGTCACATATCCGTTTAGAACTCTAGGGTTAAGCGTGCTTGGGCTGGAGTAGTGAAAGGATGGGTGACCTATCAGGAAGTGATTCGCGATACCGTACAAGTGATGCCAAAACACGGGGAAAGGTCGGGTGGTGATTGCAGGGTCCGTAAACAATGATTTCGAGCCTTGGAAAAATTCGAGCGGGCGTGGGTGGCCCATTAGCCGTGGGCGGTCGGGCGTTACATTTATCTTCTGAACTTAGCATTTATCTCCTCCTGCAACCTAAAAGATAGACTGTCATATCGGGCTTGATTTCATATAAAATCGTGAGTGAGCTTTTAGACGCGTTTTAGACCCTCTCGGTGGTTTTTCGACTTAAGTTTTTTACGATTTATCGAAAGAGGGCTTTCGAAATGACGTCGATTCCGAAGAAAATTCGAATTTCTCTTATAGTGGAGACAGTTCAAGGTGTTTACCTAACCGTTGTCGTTTTATACAATGAATTCAAACCTCATACGAGAAAACAAGTTCTTGTGGTTTTTTAATCGTAAAGTTCCAACGGTAACTCCGATCGAGACGAAACAAGGCAAATTCGATCTGATTTTCAAGAAGGAAGCTATGAGGACGGGATGAAGATGGATTAGTTGATCCAACTCATCGAATGGGCGAGTTGGATTGGTCCAATTCGCCGAACGAGAGAGTTGGATGGCCGTGCGGTCCAATTCGCCCGTTCGGCGACTTTGGCGGCTTTGGTTGATCCAACTCTACCGTTTGGCGACTTTGGCGGCTTTGTTCAATCTAACTCTCCCGTCCGGCGAGTGGGTTGTCTTGATTGATCCAACTCGCCCCGTTCGGCAAGTTGGACTGGTTCAGCTCGCGAACGGGCGAGTTGGTCATCTTGGTCGATCCAACTCGCACGTTCGGCGAGTGGGACTGGTCCAACTCAACAAACGGACGAGTTGGTCGGCTTGGTCGATCCAACTCGCGGAACGGGCAAGTTGGACGGCTTGTGCTGTCCTACTCGCCCGTTTGGTGAGTTGGACGATTGAGCCTTATAGTCATTTAGTTGTTTCGATGCTCGGGGATCCGTTCGTGCCGAGGCCTATAGTAACCGTTCTCGAGGACTTATCGTGCGAACCTTCTTTCAGAGTTCATACGAAACTCGATTTCGATGTTTTCACTTTTTTCAAAATATTATCTTTCTCTTTTTAAAGAAGACATTTCCCGAAAAATTTCAGTTATTGATTTCGTCGTAACCGATTTTGACCCTAACAAGTATTTACTGTTTTATAATGATCTAGGAAATTATCACAGAAACTAAGAACACCCTTATCGGGTAGACTCCTCATCCAGTATCTAATCTATATAATATTACAAGTTTAGTAAGTTTTAGTTAAATAATTACATTTTAATTTTTTCAAAAATTAGTACCACTAGAAATTAGACATGTGGCTCCTTTTAAGGTAAATTTGAAAAAAATGTTATTAAACTTGTAGTACATTTAAAATTCCCCGCAAAAATATGTGTTAACTAATATTTTGTAATGTTATATCTGTTATATAAAAATATATCATATGTTATAAAAATTTCAAATAACTGTAGAATATAAAATATATATATATATATATATATACATGTAAAAATAAGACAATATGCTAAATATAATACAATATTCTAGTGTATTTTTATTAAAAACTTTATGTATATTAAAGTGATAATAATATAAAATATATAAAATATTTCATTTCATCTTTATATACTTTTAGAAATAAATTCTTATTTTTTATATTTAATATGTTTTATATATGGGTTCATTAATATAACCCCTAACTTCGTAAACTTATTGTCATGTTTATCGTAATAAACTTCTAAGCGTTTCAAATCAAACAATTTTTTTGTCAACTTTTAGATTTCATTTCATAAACCCAAAGGAATACAGGTGATACATACCATTTACAAGATATGGCCAAGACAAGTGAAAACCAGAAAATAACATTTAGCCCAATTAATCAGCGATGGTGGGCTGGTGGCTTTGAGATACCTTCGGGGTCAATACGGGTCACGAGTTCAAACATGCTGGCCACAGCGGATTTAACATGGTTTCCGTTTGGTTTTCAGAACCCCTTTAGAGATAGTCAGACCTCTAAATAAGCTCCGGACACCTGAGTTATCAAAAAAAACATTTAGCCCAATTATACATATCCAACCCTAACTTTTCTCGCCACGTATTTTTCAGCACTCGTCTTTATCAGACATGTATCTACACGCTTCATCAAGCGAAACTGAGATTTCACCACCGCCAAGAGCTTCGCCGGAAAGCTTCTTCACCATGGCTTTGCTGGAGCCGATCTTCGTCTCTCTCTTGTCACCCTATCCATCCGAATCAGCTTGCAAAATACTTTCTCTGGTCGCCATTGATTCCAAGAAGCAAACACTCTAATCACCAGACTTGAAACTCAATGTCCAAGCTTCGTAAACTAACCAGAAAACAGAATCAGACAACTATTATTAGACTTCAAATAATTTTCAACCAGTATTTTACTTACCATCATGTGACCAGAAATGGCCAATTTTCTTTTAATTTTTAGCTTTTGAATTAGATTTTCTAATTACTTTTTCATCGTCGTTCAAAGAACTAATTTCAAAATGAGGTTTGTCTCCTGGTTGGTTATTTACTTTATTTATATATTTGTTCAGTAGATGAGGTTTAATTTTTTGTTGTTCTGAACAATATAACAACGATTTTCTCCTCTCATCTTTTATCGTTAAAACTTATAATATCGTCTTTTATCGTCAAAACTTATAATATCGTCTTTTATCGTTAAAACTTAAACTAAACAAGGATCGTTTTGTTATTAGGATTATTTGTAATAGTGAAAGCCAACAAATTCAGAAATGAGCCAAAGTAATCCTGGAAGCTCAAGTTAAACCCATCTTAGGATCAGTTTCAACGATCATCTTCCCTCCTTTGAGTCACGATAAAGCAGCTGGAGCAAATAGGTTATGACTCATGCAAAAGGAAAAGCAATCTTGTCATTTTTCAGGACAACTCATCCAGTCTTTACTGGTAACCGTTTTGATGCTCTAAGTAAGGCTGTCACATGCGAGTGAAAAAAACCCTAGCTTTGTTTGTATAAATAAAGCACATGGTGCCCTTGTATTGAATAAGACAAAAAAATATCAAATCAAAAACTTATCTTTTTCGAGTTTTCTTCTCGTACTTTCATAAAGCCATGGATCTTGAGCTCTATACTTCTCCTTCTCTAAACATTGTGAATTCCATCACTGTTAAACTCACTGAGCAAAACTTTGTATTTTGGAAGCGTCAATTTCAAGTTTTTATCATTGGCCAACGTTTGTATGGCTTTGTCACCGGGTCTCAACCGCAGCTTTCTCCACAGAGCCGGCCCTTATAATTATTGGGCCAGAAGCAAATCTAAAAAATGTGGCCTATTTTTATTAAGTTTTATAGGTAGAATTTTTTTTTTAAAATATCGACCAAGTTTGTTCGAACTCGCCACCTCTTTTGCATTTATGCGTAGCTTTACCACACGAGCTATCGAATACAATACGTTTCTAAGTGGCCGGTATAATTGATAATTTAATGGCGGCCGGAAGCAGCCGCTTCTTTTGCTTCCGTCCAAGGCCGCCTCTGTTTCTCCAACAATCATGGCACCAAGAATTAATGGCACTGCTATACTGGTTTAAAATCCAGACCATCAACTCTAGTTCCAGACAAATCAAGTAGTCTGATCTTGTCTCCTTGGTTCTGTGTCTGACCAACTTCATAGTGTTGTCATCAACAGTACCGCTCATGATATCTGGTATACGCTGGACATCACTTTAACCAGCCTTCTAATTCTCGCTTTTTTGAACTCCAACACAAGTTCAAACGGTTTCCAAGGCAGACAAGATGATGTCAGAATATCTACAAGACTCTCAACGACAAGCTTGCTTGTATTGGTACACCTATGATTGAGGCTATGTAGATCTTCTTTGCTCTTCGCGAGTTGGGTCGTGGTTATAAACCAATAAAGACGACTATCAAAGGTGATATCGATACTCATCCGCTTCTAACCTTTGAGTCTATTATCCCACACTTTATTGCCTTCGATGATAGACTCTAGAGTTATTCTACCGATAGTGAATTCACACCTCATCTTGCCTTTACCTCTTCTTGTACTAACCAAAATGGTGTCTACTACTCATATCGTGGAAGAGGCACCAGAGAACGTGGTGGAGATCGAGGTCGTGGCTCATTCTCAAATAGAGGTCACAACTTTACCCAGGAAATTTCATACCAAGGCCCCTCTTCCTCTGATGGTGAGTCATGTCTTGTATGTCAGATATGCGGTAAACCTAGACCCCCTGCTTTGAAGTGTTGGCACCAATTTGATAATAGCTTACAGTATGAAGATCTTCCTCAGGCTCTTGCTGCAATGCGTATCACAGACATTATAGATGATTCTGGGTCTGACTGGTATCATGATTCCGGTGCAACCTCCCATATCACAAGCTCACCTCGTAATCGCAGCAATCTCAACCATATCATGGATCTGACTCAGTGATGATTGGTGATGACAGCTTCTTACTTATCACACACAATGGATCCACTGTCATTGGCTCTACCTCAGGTAAAATTCCTCTCAACGATGTTGTTGTTTGTTTTTGGATTGCCAAGTCATTATTGTTTATTTCAAAGGTTACAAAGGATTTTCCTTATCTATTAAATTTGATAACCTTGAGTTTCGTGTTAAGGACAAGAACACAAAGAGGATACTCACCACGAGAAGAAAGCATAACTGGATGTACATATTAGAGAACAAACTATTAATAAATGATCTTTACTCCTCTAAGCTACGATCAGCTACTGACGATGTTTGGCATAGGAGATTGTGTCATATGAATTAGCATGTTCTCAAGCTTCTATCTGCAAACATGTTTATCACAATATGATCTACAGCAAAGAGGATATGTTCATCCTATCAGCTTGAAATATTAGTAAATTAAAGTTTCTATCTTCTAGTTTTGTCGCCTCTCACCCTTTGGAAAAGGTGCACTGCGATTTATGGGGGGGAGGCTACACCAACTGTATCTTGTCAGGGTTTTCTGTTCTATGTAATATATTGAAGAGCATTGGTCAAGATATAGTTGGTCTTATCCTTTGAAATACAAATCAGATTTCTACTCTACATTCTGTAAATTTCAAACCCTCGTTCAAAATTAGTTTGGTTGCAAAATACATACCTTTTAGTGTGATGGTGGTGGGGAGTTTGCAAGCAACGTTTTTCTCTCTAATTTGCAATGTGATGGCATTCACCAATAGTTCTCATGTCTACACACTCTTGAGCAAAACGGTCTTGCTGAAAGGAAGCATCGTCACATCATAGAACTCGGTTTATCCATGATGTTTCACAGCAAGATGCCTCTTAAATATTGGGTTGAGTCATTCTTCGCTGCGAATTTTCTTGGTAATCTTCTTCCTAAAACAGCTTTGTTTAATAATCAGTCACCTTATCACTAGTTGTTTAGAAGACAAGTGAACTATACCTTTCTTCGTTCATTTGGCTAAGCTTGATATCCAACTCTAAGACCATATGCTGCAAACAAGTTTAATCCTCGATTTCTGAAGTTTGTCTTCCTCGGGTATGATGATAGATAGAAAGGCTACATATTCTTATATCCGCCTACAAAAAGGGTTTACAATTCAAGACATGTTGTCTTTGATGAACATGATTTCCCGTTTTCAGCAACATATATGGAATGTCATCCTTATGTTCTAACATTCCTTCTGAAAGCATGTCAGATAAGCTTAATAAGATACTCTCCAACAGGCACATCGAAGAAACAATCACCATATGAAAATGATTAACCAGTTTTTCAGCATATAGTTCAGTCTATGTCCACTCCATAGGAATTCCCTCAATTACCTACTGCTGGTTTTGTATTACCTCAGGAAATTGGATCAGCAAGTGTGTCAATGTCTACTGGTTCTGGAATCTCAAAATCATCTTCCTCCAATGGATCAGTGTCTCATGTTCTACATAATCAAGCTTCATCAGTCCATCTTGATCAACAACAATCAACACATCCAATGGTAATATGTTCCAAAGTAGGGCAAAATCAAACCAAAACGAAGGTATGCTTTGTTCAGAGCCGGCCCTTGGGCCAAGCGGATGAAGCTCGTGCTTGTGGCCGCATTTAAATAAGTAAAATATCGGCCGCAAAATCAGCAAATTGTCTCTTAGTCTACTGGTTCATTTTCCTAAAACAAGACTCCTCTTCTCAGCCCGGTTCGAATCCTCTAAGTTACACGTTAGGTTTTCAATTTTTTTTCCTTTAACAATAAAGTGGCCAATTTTTTTATTTTGCTTCTGGTCTCAATAATGTCAGGGGCGGCTCTGGCTTTGTTGACTGAGAAAGTATCATACCCTGAACCGAGAACAGTCTCAGCCTCTCTTAAAGATCCTTATTGGAATACTTCTATGACTGAAGAGTATAAGACCTGCAAGAAGATAAATACGTTTTCATTAGTCAATGCTACGGGTAATATGCATGTTTTGGGCTCAAGGTGGGTGTTCAAATCAAAGCTAAGTGTTGATTGTACACTCAAACAAACGCAAATCTCGTGTGGTGACCAAAGGAAATGAACAAGAAGAGGTTACTGAATATCTAGATACATATAGTCATGTGGTTCGAATGGCATCAGTGAGAATTATACTACATATGGATATAGTTCTGAACTAGGAGATAAAACAAATGGATATACAAAACGCATTTTTACATGAAGATTTTACTGAGATTGTATACATGAAGAAGCTTTCTGGATTCATAGACAGAAATAAATAAAACAATTGCGGTGTTAAGCAGGCACCATGAGCCTGGTTTGATAAATTCAGCATGTTTCTGATTGATTTTGGCTTCTTATGCTCCAAATATGATCCATCTCTATTTGACTACAAAAAAACAAGGACATCATCATATTGCTACTCTACGTTGATGATATGGTTATCACGGTGATCAGTTATACTATCATGTCTGATCTACTACAATAACTTCACAAAGAGTTTCAAATGAACACATGGCAGTCCACACTACTTTCTCGGGATTCAAGTACATACACATTCAAAAGACTTGTTTCTCTCAGCAAAAATATGCAGAAGACTTGGTTAATGTGGCTTCAAATTTGGATTGTACTCTAATGCCTACTCTTATGCCTCTATAACTCGATAAGGTACTTGATCATTCAGAGGAATTCTCTAATCCTACTTATTTCAGAAGTTTGGCTGGAAAATTAAAATATCTTACCTTGAACAGACTGGACATTCAGATTTCCGTCACTTTTGTTTGTCAAAAGATGCATTCATCGTCTGTGTCTAACTTTCATCTTCTTAAGAGGATTCTTCGGTATGTCAAAGGCACTATGTCCATGGGAATCTCTCTTCACATTGACACATATTTCACTTTAGCGGCCTACAACAACAATGACTGGGCTGGTTTTCAAACCACTAGAAGATCAACTAGAAGGTTCAGTACCTTCTTGGGAAAGAACATAATCTCCTTGTCATCACGCAAACAACCAACTGTGTCAAGAAGTTCAACTGAAGCGGAATACATAACCTTATCAGAAATTACCTAGTTGTGTACAATTTTTCGCGAGCTTGGACTGCCTCTTGTCACCACATTGTTGCTTCTTGGCGACAATATCTCTATAGTTCTGCTATCTGCTAAACCATTATTTCACTCCAGGACCAAGCATTTTGCTCTTGATTATCACTATGTAAGGGAGCGTGTGGCTCTCCGAGCTAGAAAGTCAAACATATTCCTGGTAGTCAGCAGATCGTCAATATCTTCAAATCACTTCTGGTGGTAGCTTTCTCTTCTCTTCGACTCAAACTTGGTGTCGACTCCTTAGCTACCCAAGTTTGAAGAAGCTTATTAGTAAAAGCCCAACAAAGTTTGAAAATGATGGGCCAAAGCAACTTCGAAAGCCCAAGTTAAACCCATCTCAAAAACATCTTCAACAATCATCTTTTTCTCTTTTGACCCATGACAAAATAATATAGCTAGGTGTTTTGAAAATGATGGGCCAAAGCAACTCTGAAAGCCCAAACATCTTTTCACTTTTTAACTAGGTGATTTCGTGCACCATATGAGTAAATAAAAATTATATAATTTAAATAATATTTAAAATATTTTTTTAATTTTTTAATTTTATTATTTGCTTACAATATTTAATTGAAAATTTAATATAATTATATGTAAAACTTAAGAGAGAATAAAAACATTTTATTTAAATTTATATTTTTAATAATATATGTATATATTTAAAATAAAAATCTTGGAAATATTTTTATCTATTTCGTTTGATTAAAATATACTTAATGAAATTTTATAAAATTATAAAATTTTATTAGTTAGATAATTATCAAAAGGTAAAAACAAATAATATTTCTGAAATTTGTAGATATTAAAAATTTAATGGTAATGAGATTAGAAAACTACTATTTTTTTAAAAAAAACATCTGCATAAATTTTTGAAGATTGTTTTTAGTAATATAACTATAAAGTATAAAAAAATTAGAACTAAATAGTATTTCAAAAATTGTAAAATATTATTATATTTATATTTCTACTATTATATTATTTATTGTTATATTAGCGATAATTTATGAGTTGTTAGTGTATTCTAAAAACTTATCATATCTATATATATATATATATATATATATATAAGTTAACATTTAATGTAACAGTTAGTTTCATTCTATGTCATCATTGTTAGTATGACATATCATTATTTTTTAAAAAAATCAACATTGTGATGACATATGGCAAATCATTTTTTAAATAAAGTATAGGAGACTTATTTTCTACTACTATATTATTCATTGTTATATTAATAATGATTTATGAGTTATTACCATATTCTGAATAACTTACCAAAAATACATTTAATGTAAATGTTCATGTCACAATTAGCTTTAGTCTATGTCATTATTGTTAGTATGACATGTCATCATTTTTTTTCTTTCAAAATCAATGTGGTAATGACAAATAAAAAATCACTTTTTAAATATTGTTTAAGTGATATTTTATATTATTAATGTTATATTTGAATATATTTAGTTTAGTAATGATTTATGGATTATTAACATATTCTAAAAAATTACAAGAATAGTTATCAATATTATCATATCACATTTAGTGATAAGCTATGTTATCTTATTTTTCAGTGGAAATGATTACAGAAGTGACATGTGTTAAATCAATTAGCAAATAATGTGTATTGAATTGGACTAGATGGGATGGGATATCTTCATATGGACTCTTGATTCACGCCTAAGACAATTCTGAACATAATTGTCTGAGATGTGGGGAGCCAGAGGAATCAGTTACCCATACCATATTTGAGTGCCCTCCTACCTTACAAGCATAGGCTTTGTCTTCGACGCCTTCAGGACAAAACATATTTCCATTGCCTAGTATCTTTGCCAATATGGATACCTCTTCTGGCAAAAGAACGAGCTCGCTGCACATGATTCACACATGGATCATTTTCCATGGATAATCTGGTATATCTGGAAGGCCCGGAATGATAAACTCTTCAAGGGAATTGATAGAGATCCAATGGATCTAGTACGATATGCAGAAAACGAATGTCTTGCGTGGTTTAATGCTAATGAGTTGCTCAATCAGAATCCACAAGTGCAAAGGAGCGAGACATCACAGACCTTATGTCTTGAAAATATTTGTATGGTGGATGGTTCTTGCACTACAAGAAAACAGGGCATATTCCGACAGAAATTCCGACGGCGACATATATCCTCGAAAATTTCCGACGGAATTCCGACAAAATTTCGAGGAAAGTAAAATTTGTCGGTATAAACCGAAAAAATTCCAAGAAAACCTTGTTCGTCGGTTTTTTCCGATGAAATTCCAAGGAATATATCCGTTAAAAGAGCCGTTGTAGGTAGCCGTTGTGGTGTTGAATAATTCCGACGAAATTCCGAGGAGTCGTCGGAATTTCGTCGGAAATACCGGCAGTATTTCATCTATAAATACAAGCACCCCTCACCCTCTTCATTCACTCAATATTTCATCTTCTCACTCACTTTACACACGAAATATATTGAAAAAACTATGTCTTCTTCAAATTATTATCGTTCTTGGATGGATCGACCTCATATGGATCCTAACACGAGATTGCTTACGGATGAATATCAAGAAGGTATAGCCGAATTCATGAGGCTAATTCAACGACAACCGGAAGCGAATATAGGTATGTTAAGATGTCCTTGCTCTACTTGCAAAAATAAAAAGGTTATAAAAAGTGGGATGTTTGGACACATCTATATTTGAATGGGTTTACACGAAGTTACAAAATTTGGTATCATCATGGAGAAACTGATTATGAATATGGTAGTACTAGCGAACCTCAGACTGCGGATAGGTTAGAAGAACCAATTAGAATGGATGTAGATTATGGTGTAGGTACTGAGCAGATGGTACATGATCATTTTAGAGAGGAAGAATTACCCAATGCAGAAGCTAGGAGATTTTTTGATATGTTGGATGCAGGCAAACAACCTTTGTACGAAGGTTGCAGAGATGGTCATTCGCCTTTATCATCCGCAACAAGACTGATGGGCATTAAAACAGATTATAATTTGGCTGAAGATTGTGTTGATGCGATTGCTGATTTTGTAAAAGGTGTTCTACCAGAAGAGAATCTAGCTCCGGGTTCATACTACGAGGTTCATAAACTCGTTGCTGGTCTTGGTTTATCGTATCAGGTAATAGATGTATGCACCGATAACTGCATGATATATTGGAGGGCGGATGAGAACCGGCTTCAGTGCAAATTTTGTGGGAAGGCTCGTTATAGAGATACTAGTGGAAGAGTTCCAGTGCCATACAAAAAGATGTGGTATTTGCCGTTGACAGAAAGGTTGAAGAGGTTGTATCAGTCTGAACGCACAGCCCAACCAATGAGATGGCATGCGGAGCATTCAACAGATGGTGAGATTAGACATCCTTCAGATGCAAAAGCTTGGAAGCATTTCCAATCAACATATCCAGAATTCGCATATGAGAGAAGAAATGTCTACCTTGGATTATGTACAGATGGTTTTAGCCCATTTGGCAAGCATGGAAGACAATATTCTCTATGGTCAGTCATTCTTACACTATACAACTTACTGCCAAACTTGTGCTTGCGCCGAGAGTTTTTGTTTCTCTCAATTCTCGTTCACGGGCCAGAGCATCCTAGGAGATCACTTGATGTGTTTCTTCAGCCACTAATATATGAGTTGCAACAACTATGGGCTCAAGGTGCTGAAACATACGATGTTTCGTGTAAAGAAAACTTTCAAATGCGGGCAGTACTTATGTGGACAATAAGTAATTTTCCAGCATATGGTATGTTATCTGGATGGACAACGCATGGATGCTTTCCAACTAAAACACAGAAGGAAAACGTGTTGGTTTGACTGTCACAGGAGATTCCTACCACCTGATCATTCATATCGTAGGAGTAGGACTTTGTTTACGAAGAACAAGAAGGTGTTTAATAGTCCACCTCCGGAAATTTGTGGGGCAGATTTGTTACGGTTCCAAACATCTTCACCGATGTCGGACGACTCAGCGGAAAATCAAAGGACCGTCGACTTACTGAGCAGAAGCACAATCATTTGCAAACATATCTGCTCACAAACTGCGAAGAAATTCTTCAATATGAGAGGTACATATATAAATTTGTTTAACAATTATTATTTTTACAAGTTGTTATTTAAATCTTAATTAATTTTATTTGTGTGTATAGGATTTTTATGGTTGAAAAGCGGTTCACTCATAGACACGCCACAGAAGAAGAACTTGAAGAACTGAAGCAAAGAGAATTTGCTGCTTGGATGCTTGGTTATGTGAGTACTTTAACCCTTGTAATATAAATCAGATGTTATAATAATCCTTAGAATATTGCTATAACATATTTTCTATTAATAGGTGTATGCTGCAATTGCCAGAGGTGAAACATTTGACGTTTGGATACGCGAGATGGTGTGTGGACCACAACATGTTGTGAAGTCATATCCGAGATTTTGTACTCGAGGATATGCATTCACAACTCAAAAGAGAAGACGTTCAAGTACAACTTATGATGCTGGTGTCTCGTCTGCATCTAGAGATGATGTGTACTACGAGAATATACGCGAAATTTTGGAGATCAAGTATCCGGGCATGGTTGGATTGCGGTGTACGGTTTTCTATTGTGATTGGTACGATAACACTGCAGATCGAGGCGTGAGAACAGATGCATTTGGTGTTACATCAGTACATTCGCGACGAAAACTGCAATATTATGATCCTTTCATTCTTGCTTCGCAGGCCGATCAAGTAATTATATATATGTCAATTTATTCATAATGATATAATTATCTGTATATTATTATTACTAATTTACATATAAATTTGTAATATTTTACAGGTTTGCTATATCAAGTATCTTCGGGTTAGGAACAGAGATGATCCATGGGTCACTGTTACATCACTCAATCCGAGAGGGCGAGTTCAGGGAAGTTCTGATCAAGACCCACTACAACCAAGCACATCCAGAAACTTAAATGCAGCTGAAGATTTAGCAAACGCTAAGTTAGTAGTCGATTTAACCGACTTTGGAGAGGAAGCTGTAGTTCACGAAGAGGATGAACCTGTGATTGGAGAGTTTTACCAAGATTCAGATTTATCTGGTGATGACTCAGAATCAGAATAGAAACCACGTCACGGTTTTTTTTTAGTATTTCCGAGGAAATTCCGAGGAAATAAGGGTTAGTCCTCGGATTTTTCTCGGAAACTACCTTTGTACATTTCAGATTTGGGGTTTAGGTTTAGGGACAACAGTTTCCTCGGAATTTCCTCGGTTATTTCCGAGGACATTCCGAGGAAATGGACAATTTCCTCGGAATTTCCTCGGAAATAACCGAGGAAATTCCGAGGAAAAGGGATATTTTGAACCGCAAACATCGTTCTACGGTTAGAAACGAAAAACATACAACCACGAAACTTTTCCTAAGTGTCTTAAATTGATTTTCAATTCAAATGTTAGTTTAATTACAAATAATAAACACTTTTCGATTGTATGAACGAAACTCATACACTTCAAGAGAAACTCTTATAAAGTTTAATAAACGGGAAAGACAATATTTGTAATCGATTTTGATTTTTTGTAATTAATGGTTTATACACATCTTTAGATAGGATTCTCAATGTTATGCATTGTACAACTTTGAAATTGTGTAAAAAAATGAACTAGGGTTCACAAATTTGATGTTTTCAAACCCTAAAATATGTTTTCCTCGGAATTTCCTCGGAAATTTCCGAGGCATTTCCGAGGAAAATAAAATATTATTGTCCAATAAGGGAACATGCAGAGCATATTCCTTTTTCCTCAGAATTTCCTCGGAACTTTCCGAGGAAATTCCGAGGAAAACGAATATGCTCTGCACAGATTATGATATTTTATCCGATTTATGGTATTTTCGAGGAAATTCCGACGAATTTTTTTCACTTCGTCGGAATTTCCTCGGAAATACCATTACACGGGAAACAAACCGCCAAAAAATTTCGCGAAAATCAAGTTTACTATTTCTGAGGAAATTCCGACGACCCTTTTCCTCAGAAATTTTCGTGTCTATTTTACCCGAGACCTTTCTTCTTCCCCATTTCTCTTATCTCTCTCTCGAATTCCGGCGAAGCTCATCTCTTTTCCTCCATTATTTCGGGTCAAACTTCTCCATTTCTCCCCAAAACCTATAAGATCATTATCCCACTCTTTTTGGTTGTTTTTGTTAAGTTTTTGGATGAAATTGATGATTTTAGGTTTGATAGATTGTTGTTTTTGGATTTAGAATTGTTAGGATTTAGGATTGTTATTATTTAGGATTATATTGTTAGGATTGTTTGGATTGTGGATTGTTAGGTTTATAAATCTATTTTTAGGTTTATAAAACCGTTTAAAACGTTTTATTTAATATTTATAAAACGTTATTAATATTTATAAAACGTTTTTAATATATATAATATGTTTTTACTATTTATAAAACGTTTTTACTATTTATAAAACGTTTTTACTATTTATAAAACATTTTTACTATTTATAAAAACTTTTTAATATTTATAAAACGTTTTTTATATATATAAAATGTTTTTATATTTATAAAATGTTTTTACTATTTATAAAACGTTTTTTATATTTATAAAAAATTTTATATATTATAAAACGTTTTTACTATTTATAAAACGTTTTTTATATTTATAAAACGTTTTTTATATTTATAAAACGTTTTTTATAGTTATAAAACGTTTTTTATAGCTATAAAACGTTTTTAATAGTTATAAAATGATTTTTATATTTATAAAAAGTTTTTTATAGTTAATAAATGAATTTTATATTTATATTTATAAAACATCATTTGTATATTTATATTTTTCATTTTTAAAAACTATTTGTAAAACTTTGTTTTACAAATAGGTTTACTTGTGAGAACCAAACTAGACTTCGCAGTTCTGCACTACGAGGTCGTAGTGGTTCGTCCTCCCACTCTCGAGATTCTTCAGCGTCTATGAACCAAGCTGCTGACGAGTATGGTCACCCTCTCGTTCCTCCGGTTGTTCCGGAAATCATGACTGTTGAACAATTGGTTCAGTAGCCGGGTCGGGAAAATCTTACCGTTCTCACTCAGTATCCACAAGGTCATCACCAAACTTGGTAAAAAAAATTTTGTTTTTATTTTAAATTTTATTTCAGTATATTTTTTCATTCCTATTTTTTCTCTTATCTTAGGTTTGACCGATCGGGGAACGGGATCAGCACCTTCATCAACCGGATGATGTACTCGACCCTTCAGAAGGGATATCCTACCTTCACCAGCTTCCCTTCTGAGGATCGGGAAATGTGGTTCCGTTAGTTTGCGGTAAATTTTAATTTTTTAACTTATTTTTTAATCTTTAACATAATTTTTTTACTAATTGTGTATTTTTTCAGCAAGAATTCAACTGGAATTCTGATCAGACAGATTTCATCCGTTACCACTTCAACCACAAAGTCATGGATAATTATTGGAAGCAAATCTATGAGTGGAAGCAGAAGTGGATGAAAGGAAAGACACCGAAATCGATTAACGAGACGGTGTGGGCGGAGTTGATACAACACTGGGAGAAGGAGACGTCCCAAGACCGATCGGTGACCAGCTCTGGCAACCGCAAGAGCGAGCGTTGCGGGAAGGGCATGTACAAGCACAACTTGGGTGCCCAGAGTATTCACACTCTCGGAGATCGAATGGTAAGTTAAATCTATTTTGTATTTCAAATCTTTAAACATTTTTATTTCAATTTGTAATGCATTTTTTACATTTTTTAGGCGGAAGAAAATGATGGTGTGTCGGTTGATGATCTCGCCCTAATGAGGATGGCGAATACCAACAAAAAGACCGGCGAGATTTCTGATGGTGTTGTGAGGGAAGTGATCGACCAGGTCCAAAGCCAGAAGGATGAGGAAGAGTTCCGGCTATCTCAGCTTGTCTCTGATGAGGACGCCACTACTGCTGGTTCCAGCAACCTGTCTCGAGGTCAAATAAACGAGCTCGTTGAATCGGTAAGATCTTCATTTTTATTTTTACTATATTTTTATTTTTTTATCTTTACTGCTACTAAAATCATTATGTTTTCTTTTCAGGCGGTTCCAAAGAGAAAATGACGTTTGTTCGGTTTGGGTCGTCGATCTCCGTCGGTTTCATCAGCGCCTTCTGTTGATCCGGCAATTATGGAGCAGCTACAGAACAAGGATGACCGGATCTCAGCATTGGAGACCCAGATGGCCGCCCAACAAGCTAAAGTGGACGCAGGAGAAAGGGCGAATGCACAAATGATGCCAATGATGAGACAGATGTTCCCCGACAAGTTTTAGTTTGTGTTTTTTTTTTAATAAAACTTGTTTAATGTTTTTTCTTTTAATTTGTAAAACTTTTAATATTATAATATATTTTCTATTATTTGAGATTAAATTTTATTTTTAAAAATTAAATTAAAAAATACAAAATATTTAAATTATTTTTTTTAAAAAAAATTGGTTTACGATTATTCCGAGGAAACACTTTCCTCGGAAATTTCTGAGGACAAGGATTCGTCGGACATTTCCGAGGAAACGCTTTCCTCGGAAATTTCCGAGGAAACTCTTTCCTCGGAAATGTCCGACGAAGAGTTTCCTCGGAAAACCGCCCTCGGTAAGTACTTTTCCGAGGGAAGTTGTTCCTCGGAAATTCCGAGGAAACTCTTTCCTCGGCAGTTTCTGAGGAAAATCCTTCCTCGGAAATATCCGAGGAAATTCCGAGGAATCCTCCTACGAAAATATTCCTTGGAATTTCCTCGGAAAATCTGACGAAATTCCGACGAAATACTTTTTTCTGACGAGATATTTCCGACGACCTTTTTCGTCGAAATACCGTTGGGATTTAGCTATTCCGACGAAATTCCGACGAATATGGCCGTCGGAATAACGCTGTTTTCTTGTAGTGTTAGAGCGCCACATGTCCGTATCGCGGTTGCGGCTGGGTGTGGAAGAACTATAATGAGAAAATCAAACTCATGGGAACGTGAAATCTAAGGAAGCGAGAGACAACTATTCATTCGGAATTAGAGGCTCTTAGAAGGACAGTGGAATGTATGCTCCAATATCTGCCATGCCAGTGTTTTGGAACTGACTGCAAGAACATTATCGCGATGGTATCGGAACCACAAGAATGGCTGAGCTTTGCAAAAGAACTGGAGGCGATACATACACTGCTGATTTGCTTTCCAATATTTGAGATCTACCATAACTCAAGAATCATAGCGGAACTGTGGACGCCCTGGCTAGAAATGCACGCTCTTTTCATAGAAGTATTTGTTTCGTTGGTTGTTTTATTCTGGTCTGACTTCCTAGACCACCTCAAGTTTGAGTAATAGAATTACCGTTTGATAAAAGAAAACTTATAACAAAGATTAATTTCGGTAAAACAACGACATGCTTTGTGTAATCAAGAACATCAATTTCGCAGTTTATCACAATGTATCCTTCTCTATCCAAAATTATTAAATTTATACCCAACAAGATTACGAAGTCGCCCTTAGAACATTCTTTGAATTGGTCTAATACTTTTGTAAGAAAGAGACTCTTATATAGTAATTCAATGTCAAGTTATGGCCAGAGAAAGATGTCAATTACATGAACATTTAGAAAAGACACACGAACAGTTGGCTCAATGGTTAATAGGTTTAATCAAAAGCATAGCAAAAGGAAACGACTTTAACATTCGACTAAACCCACAAATTTGGTAACGTGTTGTCTCAAAACTCCTAGGTTCAGTTTATTTAGATCAAATCCAGTACTATCACAAAAAGAAGAAGAGGTTGGTCTTTTATTCCCATCCCTATAAACAATGATGTTTCCGAAGACAGTAGCACAAGTCTATGGTCTAATTTGATTTGTAGTGTTAAACCATAATTTTTTTTATCATGTAATTATAATAGATAGGCCAATGTGGTTTCAAATATATACTCATTACTCTTTAGATTCATGTATGGTGAAGGAAACATTAAAAAGATCTACGTTTTGTAGGTCCCTCATATTAATCTTCTTAAGCGTTATTTTCATTTCATTTATTGTTTATTTGGGTACTATTTGACTAATTATGATATTGATTATACGAATTTCATCGCTATCCTACTACTTATGTCAGTTCAAAACGCAGTGATTAGTGATATATTTTGTGATCTTTTGTTTATTATTACTCCTTTACTTAAGCCATAACAATGGACCAAAAGCATATTTGAGAAAAAAAATCCGTGTGTCTATTTATTTTTAGGGTATTTCTTTGACCACCACTAACCAATTTATTAAAGTATATTAGGTTCCTAGATTCACGTCATGTGGCTTGTTGGTTTCCAACGCTGTATTTTACTCATCTATATGAAATTTTAAAAAATTATATTCTCATTCTCAGGATATACAGGATTTGATAAATTCAAAGTACTCATTAAATTTTAAATTTACAGCTTATATGTTACATAAACATTTATTTATTTCCCAAAATAAAACTGACAAGTGGAGAGAAATAGCAGAAGTTAATATTATATTTATCTTTTCTTGTCAACAAGTTAATATTTAATTACATGTACTACATTATTGACCCCCAAAAAATGAATTAGTAAAACTAAACAACAATTCAGAGAAAAATACAAAAGTGCGTCCAAGTTCGGTTCATGTAAGAACAAGTGGGACCATTTAGGTTTCTAAATCTAAATAAAAAAAAAATCTCCAAAACCTTCTTCTAAAACCAACGGCTCCGACCTTTACTTACACATGTATTATAAATTACACTTTCCTTTTATTTTCTCCAATGGCGGCTTAAGGCATAACCCCCCACTAATCAGAACCGGAGTGTCTACAAATCACAGAACACGCAGGCAACATACAGAGGTCTGAAACTCGCTAAGCATCTGAGCTGAAGACTTGAGAACATACTTTCCTTCTTTACAGCTTATATATTAGGTGTGTATATCATATATATATATATATACATGTACGTGCACGTTTTTATATAGGTTTCAGATTTGTCGCTATCTCTCTCTCTCTTCTCTTTTTAAGATTCCTTTTCTAGATTTGTTCTCTCTCTCTCTCTCTCCTTTTTCCCGGTCTCGTCGTTTTCGTTGATCGGAATGCCACCGAGAAATCGAAGATTGTCACACGTTGGTGCGCTGGAGTTTCACAAGTTCGATCAGATCTGAAAACTGAAGACACTTTGGTCTTAATAAAATCATGTCTTTCAGGTACTTTCCTTCTTTGCATGTTCTGTCTACTGTTAACCCACTTTTAAAGTCTTAACTTTGTTTTTTTGATCATTTTTTCTTCTTGTTCATGGTTTCTACTAATTATAGAGATTCATGGGTTTAAGCATTTTCGTGGGAAGAAGATGATGGTGAGAGAAGTAACTTCTGGGTTGTTGATACTATTCTCGATACTGATCTGGGTTTCTCCGGCGGCGGCTGGAAACGACGGGTGTAACTGCGAAGACGAAGGAGGAAGTTTCTGGAGCACAGAGAACATTCTCGAGACGCAAAGAGTAAGTGACTTCTTGATCGCAGTTGCTTACTTCTCAATCCCAATCGAGTTACTCTACTTCGTGAGCTGCTCCAACGTCCCATTCAAATGGGTACTCTTCGAGTTCATCGCCTTCATTGTCCTCTGTGGTATGACTCATCTCCTCCACGGTTGGACTTATGGTCCCCACCCTTTCAAGCTTATGGTGTCCTTGACCGTTTTCAAGATGTTGACCGCTCTCGTCTCCTGCGCCACTGCGATTACCCTCATCACTCTCATCCCTCTGCTTCTCAAAGTTAAAGTTCGAGAGTTTATGCTTAAGAAGAAGGCTCATGAGCTTGGACGTGAGGTTGGTCTCATTATGATTCAGAAAGAGACTGGCGTTCACGTCCGTATGCTTACTCAAGAGATACGCAAGTCGTTGGACCGTCACACGATTCTTTATACTACTTTGGTTGAGCTTTCCAAGACCTTGGCGTTGCAGAACTGCGCGGTGTGGATGGAGAATGATGGTAAGACTGAGATGAATCTGACACATGAGCTTAGAGGGAGGAGTGGTTATAGCTACTCTGTTTCTATGGAGGATGTGGATGTTGTTAGGGTTAGAGAAAGCAATGATGTGAATATTCTTAGCGTTGACTCGTTGATAGCTAGAGCTAGCGGCGGAGATGGTAATGAGATTGGACCAGTGGCTGCCATTAGAATGCCGATGCTTCGTGTGTCGGATTTTAAAGGAGGGACTCCTGAGTTGATACAGACATGTTACGCCATACTTGTCTGTGTGTTACCTAGCGGGGAGCCTCGGGAGTGGAGTTATCAGGAGATTGAGATTGTTAAAGTTGTGGCTGATCAAGTAGCCGTTGCGTTGTCTCACGCAGCTGTTCTTGAGGAGTCTCAGATGATGAGGGAGAAGCTTGCGGACCAGAACAGGGCGTTGCAGATCGCGAAGCGGGACGCGATGAGGGCGAGCCAAGCGAGGAATGTGTTGCAGAAAGCGATGAGCGAAGGGATGAGACGTCCTATGCACTCTATACTTGGTCTTTTGTCGATGATTCAAGACGAGAAGTTGAGTAACGAGCAGAAGATGATTGTTGATACGATGGTGAAGACAGGGAATGTTATGTCGAATTTGGTCGGGGACGCGATGGATGTTTCGGACGGTAGATTTGTCACGGAGATGAAGCCGTTTAGTCTGCACCGCACGGTCCGTGAAGCAGCTTGTTTGGCGAGGTGTTTGTGTCTTTACAATGGTTTTCGGTTTACGGTCGATGCAGAGAAGTCTCTGCCGGATAATGTAGTAGGAGATGAAAGAAGAGTGTTTCAGGTGATACTTCATATGGTTGGTAGTTTAGTAAAGCCTAGAAAGTGTCAAGAGGGATCGTCGTTGGTGATCTTTAAGGTTTTTAAAGAGAGAGGAAGCTTGGATAGGAGTGATCAAAGATGGGCTGCATGGAGATCACCTGCTTCTTCAGCAGATGGAGATGTGTATATAAGATTCGAGATGAATCTTGAGAATGATGGTTCAAATTCGTCAAGAGGTCAAGAAGTTGGTGAAGTGAATTTATCTGGCTATGGTTTAGGACAAGATCTAAGCTTTGGTGTTTGTAAGAAAGTGGTGCAGGTGAGTTTCTTGGTAAATATCTGTTTCTACAGTTATTAGTGTGGGAAGAAAGAGTATTTATCTAGTATTCTTTGATCATCTATGTGCAGTTGATTCAAGGGAATATCTCGGTGGTCCCTGGCTCGGACGGGTCACCGGAAGCCATGTCATTGCTACTCAGGTTTCGACGCCGGCCCTCCATTTCAGTCCATGTATCAGGCGAATCACCAGCTCCTGACCACCACCCTCACCCTCATTCTGATTCTCAATTACGTGGCTTGCAAGTTTTATTAGTAGACACCAACGATTCAAACCGGGCTGTTACGCGTAAACTTTTAGAAAAACTTGGCTGCAGTGTAACCGCGGTATCATCTGGATTCGATTGCCTCACCGCCCTTGCACCCAGCTCTTCCTCATCTTCCTCGTCGTTTCAAGTGGTGGTGCTTGATCTACAAATGGCAGAGATGGATGGCTATGAAGTGGCCATGAGGATCAGAAGCCGATCTTGGCCGTTGATCGTGGCAATGACCGTGAGCTTGGACGAAGAAATGTGGGACAAGTGTATGCAGATTGGGATCAATGGAGTTGTGAGAAAGCCGGTGATGTTAAGAGCTATGGAGAGTGAGCTCCGGAGAGTATTGCTGCAAGCTGACCAACTTCTCTAGTTGATCTAAACTCCTACATTCAAATTTTTACAACATTGTTTTTACACCATATATTAAATGAAATATCAAAGAAAATTTCCAAATTGTTATTATGTATATATACCACCCATATTACTATGATTTGTACATCTTGTCTTTTTGTTCTTTTCACTTTTTGGACCCTATGAAATTGCATGTGAATCTTAGTATTTAGGTAGGGTAAGACCGCAATTTAATATTAAAAAACAAAATTGTTTGAACTTTGAGTACCTGTTAAACAGATCTTTTATAGTAGGTCACCACCATCACATTATCACGTTTCTTTGTTCAAAATAAAACATTGCTACGCTATTATTTTCATATTTTGTCAACTTCCTTTGTTCTCTTTACATCTTTTTTTGGAAATAAAATCAACACAGAACACATCAATATAAAGCATGTGACATGCTGTTTGCTTAGATGCCTTCTTTAAGTAAATCTTTCATGAAAATTTCAGACTTGTTTATTTTTATTCCTGTCTGCCACTTTGTGAAGTTTAAAAAATGAAAGATTTCATTAGTTACCAGTTGAGATCAATATATTATTAGAAAATGTTAGATACATGCCCCCTGGACTAGTGAAGATTAAACTAAACTGCACATTCCTCGAGCCTATTAAACTATAGAAACTGCATAAAACAAAGTGGAGATGGATTAGATTTGCAGAAAGTGAATCTAGGGAGATATGGGTTTACACATCTGGCTAGTATATTATATATTCAAACCAAGGGGTGGGCAGGGATAAAATAGCCAAGTTTTTGGAATTATTCGTAATCTAACCTGTTTCTTCTGAAATAATCAGTTATTTAACTCAATTCGATCCCTGCCCATCCGGATACTTAGTGTTCCTAATATTCAAAAAAAATTATATTTTGAACTGGATATCTAGTTCGATCCCTACAAATAAAAAAAAAAAAAACTAAAAGTAAATGAAAATCCAAAGTCGTATTTATAATATACTAATATTTTATTAAAAATAAAAATTTATATATTAAAAAAATTCTAATAACTAATATAGTATATTTAATAAATAAAATATATTTTAAATTTATATAAAATAAAATAATTGAATATTATATATATATAATTCTTTAAATATATGTATATACATGCATATAACGGATCGACAAATATCTATTTTTAAAAAATATTAGTATTTGTGACTTTATTAGTTTCTTACTGATATAACTTATTAGTTTTTGGTTTGCTTCGTAGAGTTATGGATGTTTAGATTTTTTAGTTGGAATCAAAATTGATAACCAATCAAATCAAAATTGGTAGATATTGTGTCAAGTTTAAACCAACTTGTGGTGGTAATACATTTGTTTCTTCAAGCCTGAAAATCTCTATAGAATAATATTAAATTATTAATCATTAATACAAACTTAAAATACGTATTATTTGACGACTACAGTAAAACCATTATGCCAGATAGATGGCTGGCTAATCTTCACTTTTTTTTTTTTTGAAAACTACCAAACTTCACTTTACATTCAAGAATCCATAACTTTCGCACACGCATTCTAATTACCTAATCATCTCGAGTAAATAGTTTTGAGAAAAGAGAAGAAATAATATTAATTAGACTAACAGTATTAACGAATAAATTATAAACAAGTGGAGATCTCTTTATATAAAATTTGCCTCTTCATAATATACTTATATTTACTTACTTGATTCATACGTCTAACATTTTCTTCTAAAAAATCTCAAAATATTTTATTTCATTCTTGTATTGCTTTGTTTGAATATAGGAGGCTATCTGAAGCATAAATGATAATGGCTTCAGGCACCAGATCAGGTCGTTCCTAGTCAAATTAGCCGACCAAGTGGTGCAAATGATTCTCAAGAGTTGAAAAGTCTTCAAGATTCTGGAATGTGAATGTCATATCAGTTAAGTTACACACTAGCAAACAGTAAATATGTTCGTGTTATAATAATTCATACCACTTGAAGTCAAACGATTACCGAAAGGGCCCGAGGCCTGTGTTACATTATCTAAATATCTGTATTATATTATATGAGTGATATCCTGTGTTTTGTTTCATAGTATGTCATATGTATTTCTTATCACAATGTAAACATATTACATAGAAATATGTTTCCTCTCTTGATCACAGGTTCAGAAGATAGGAAATCAGTCTTTTTCACTATAACAAATATATTCTCGAAGTTTAATTACAACACGAGGAACATACACACTAGACAAGAAGGCACAGTTTCGTATACAATGGTCCTTGTATACAGTATATCCAAAATATTGTATAACCTAAGACTTGTCTGCTTTGTGATCCCGTCATTGAGATAAAGGCTATTTACAATGGATAGTTGAATCAAAAAATTTAACTGTTAAATATCTTTTTTTTTGTAACTGGACTGTTAAATATCTTGTAATATGATTTAACTGTTGAATGCCTTGCATTAAGAATTGCAATATGATTTAACTGTTGAATGCCTTGCAATAAAAATTGCAATATGATTTAATTGTTGAATGCCTTGCAATAAGAATTAATTGAATGCCTTGCAATCTGATTTAACTGTTGAATACCTTGCAATATGATTTAACTGTTGAATGCTTTGCAAGAAGAAGTTGAAAAAAAAGAAAACACCCGATATGGATTAAACTTGTTGAAAAGATTCAAAAGTGGAGACAATACTGAATATATATCATTAAATAATTGGTTGAGTCATTTGTTTTGAATTAAAACGTAGACTAAAATATATGATATCTTTTATTCGTTGTCGCAATTGTAATTATTCTTTTTACATCCAAAAAATTTGACATCAATTATGTAATGATAAATTATTCTTTTATTTGAAAACATTATATCAAAGTTCATAATTTTTTTAAACTCTATAATTACAAATTTGTTTCATTTGATTTGTAAACAAAATAAAACCCCATCTTTTTTAAAAATATAAAACAAAAAATAATTTATTTAAATTTATTTTTTAGTGTCAAGTTTTTATTAAAACAATTTGAATGTTTCGTTATTAAAAAATTGAAGTTTTTATGTGTGATTTAAGATCTTTATTATCTATTGTACTAATTAAGTTATGTATTTTTATTTGTTGTGTGTGTTTGTATGGTGTTCTATTTCAAGTTTTTCAATTTTATTTGGTTTAATAACATTAATTTTAATATTTAATAAAAATAATTAAGAATATAAATAAAAGAATTAAATAAAACTTATTAAAAAATATATTATATTAGTCTTTTAATTTAATTACAATCCACAATCATGATTAAATGTAGTTATTAAATTATAAAAATATAAATTAAAAAATTGGTGGGGTAGAGTGTTGAATATTATTAAACAGAATATTGTATAATTGAGAAATGAAATGGATGTTGAATTATTAGGTGGAAGAAAGAGAAAATGTTGTGGAGTGTTTTTTTTTCTGCCGTAAACGAGTGTTTTATTACCCAAACTAGAGGTGGTCTTGGTAGCCAGACAGGAATATGAAAACCAATAAAGTAGAGAGTTCTATGGACAGACCTAGCAGATCCAGCTAAAGAATTTGAAATCTGGTTTTCCAATCTTGGAACATGGGTAATCTTGAAGTCTGAGAAGCAGATCTTCAGTATCTCTATCTTCTCCAGTTCTGTTGCAAATCCTGGCCAAGCATGGGGTTTGTTGAGCATGTTGATCAAATCCTTGCAGTCCGTGCCAAAGCTCTGACATGTCGAATGTTGAAGCATATTCTCCATCACCCAACCTAACGCTTCCAACTCAGAATGCATGGCGGATTCTCTGCGATTGCAAATCCGTGTACCCATAAGATCAACCTTTCCCATCTTATCCATCCATACCCATCCACTAAATTGTGTTGTATGTGTCCATGATCCATCTATCATGCATATATTCCTCAAGCTTAAGACTTGATGTTCCTCAGCACTATGACCTTGTGGGGCTAATGGTTCTTTCTCATTAGCTTTGAACAATGCTTGACAATCACTTTCAGCATAGCGAACTACTTCCAAGGGATCTATGTATATTCCCCTTAAGAGTTTATCGTTTATGGCCTTCTAGATGTACCGGATTATTCACGGATAAGAATCCATGTCTAATTTTGGTTCAACAATGTTGTTTTTTCTCTAGAAGAGGTAATCCCTATTAGCATAAATACTTGGGAGAGGAAAGATGTCATGACTTGTTGGTGTCGCTGATAAGCACCAAGCTTGGAGAGCTGGCGGACATTCAACAATTGCATGGGTAACATATTCTTCAGGTTCTCCACAAAGTGGACAATAATTATCACATCTCATGTTACGCCTTATTAGGTTCTTCGTAACCACCACATGAGCGGTTATCAGTTGCCATATAAAATGACTTATCTTTTTAGGAGATCTTATCTTCCAAGCAAATGCTTGTAGCTTCGTTATACCTTACATAAGGAGTCTGACTCTCGATGATGAGTCGTACTTATGGCCAGACTCCTTATGTAAGGTATATCATCAGGGTCGACATAATCCTTAAGTAGCCCTATATTCCACTCATTCAAGTCTTGATTAATCAGATCACTTACTCTCATGTTTGGGTTTAAAACTGGAGCCACAAGTCTGGCTGGCCTAGATGGTGAAGTGGGAATCCAAGGATCCTCCCACACCTTGACCTAATATCCTGAATATATCTTATGTCTGATTCCCAATAAAAGAAGCTTCCGTGCTGCTGAAATGCTGCTCCACACATATGATGACTGCTTACTGAGATATTTTGCAAAGGCGAGCTCATTCTGTAGTATCTTCCTCTTAGCACCCTTGACACCAGCGAGTCGGGATGCTATACTAACCTCCAGAGTTGTTTTGCCAGTAGAGCAAGGTTAAACTCATAGATCATTTGAAAGCCAATTTCACCTTCCTCCCTTGGTAAAAAGACTTTTCCCACTTTGCCGAGTGAATTCCTTTCTATGGAGGATTCGAGCTCCACCAAAATTGTGCAATGGAACTTGCAAAGTTTTCACATATCTCCAACGGTAGTAGGAAACTAGACATTACATATGTTAGAAGAGATAGCAGGATTAATTTAATCAAAACTTCCTTTCCACTTTTTGAAAGCCATCTGCCGTCCATCCATTCACTCTATATTAATTTGCTCTTCAGGAAAAAGAATAGTTTACATTTGGATCCACTGATGTCTTTTGGGATACCTAAGTAAGTCCCCGTTCCTCCTTCATTTTGAATTCCAACAGTATCTTTGATCTGCTGCTGCCTATCATTTGTATTGGTCTTCTTACCAAAGAGTATAAACGATTTAGTAAAGTTAATGCGCTGTCCAGATGCTTGTTCATACTTCCTGACCACTTTCATCACTTCTTCACATTCATGGGGCTCTGTCTTATATAAGAAAAGGCTATCATCAGCAAAGAGAAGGTGGGATACCGAGGGACATGCGCGTGTAGCCGCATCCTTGTTATCTTCCCTTGGTTCTCTGCGTGATTAGGAAGGCCAACGAGCAATTCTGTGCATAGAATAAAGATGAAAGGAGACAAAGGATCTACTTTGCGTGGGCCTCTTCCTGGAATAATGTTTCCCCTAGGCTGTCATTCATAAGCACCTTATATTTCACCGATATCACACACCGCATTATCCAAGAAATCCAGATTTCCGAAAATCCCATCTTTCGCATAACAACTTCAATGAACGGCCACTCCATTCTATCATACGCGTTATTCATGTCTATCTTAATGGCCATTCTTTTGTTTTTTCCACTTGTCTTAGTTCGTAGGGCATGAAACATTTCCTGAGCAATCATAATATTGTCTGTAATTTGTCTTCCAACAACAAAGGCTGATTGGGTTTCTGAGATTCTATCTGGTATAACCTTCTTTAATCTTGGGCATAATACCTTAAAGATAATCTTGTAACTGACGTTACACAAACTTATGGGTAGGAACTGGGACATCTCATTAGGCTTAGTTGTTTTCGGAATAAGGCATATATTTGTAAAATTGTGTGGAGTGTTAAAAAAAAGTTGGGTTTTGAATATATTGAACCAATGTAGATTGATACATGGTAGAAATCAGGGATGGCAGGATGGATGATGGAAGCTTGGATGGATCGACCAAATGTATGATCGGGTAGGCGATATGGATGGATTACAAGTTATGAACCTGAAACAAATGGAAAGCAAATGAGATGCGGTTTATGCTATGAAATAAACAATGAAATAAACAAATAAAAAAGATAGATATAGTGGAATCAAGCTGCTGGATGTGTATCACTCTCAGCTTGATCGATAGATGATTGAAGTGGATCGAGATGGTGCTTGCTGGTTGTGTAACTCTCTCAAGCTTGGCCAATGGATGGGATGGACGAGATGGATTAATAGACACCAGAAAGCTCTGTGAAAGGAGACTTTGATAAATCTGGTTTCGAAGGAGCTGCTTCTCACAACACTCTAACGACTTAGACATGAGTTTTGACAAAACTAGAAAAACTGCATAATCATTCATAAAATTCAAAGTATGGTTGTTTACAATGGATGGACGACTTGAGCTTATAAAGGATCTCCTAGGGGACTCTAGAAAAGAGCAAACAACCATAAACAATACAAGGAAATAAAATAAATTGATAATTAAGTTTGGTCTTCAAAGGAGTGATCTTGGGATATTTTATGGATGTTGGAGATGATTTGCTTGGCCATAAATGGGGAACTTGATTCCCTTTGAATCTGGACGATTTGAGAGGATATTATAACCTACTGGGAACCTTCTTGACGTATGGGAATGTCTTTAACTCGTTCACAAACAAAAGAAGTAGTTGTTGGACCCTTAAATGCCAAGACCCCAAATATGACAAGTTGGGGTTAATGAAGATTCTCCTAATCCTCTGAATGGTGGTGCATGGTAGGATTACTATGACCTCTTTTATATCTTCTGGGTTGTCTAAAATTTCTCCTGGATTCCAAAGAAAGGTTTGGTTCGAGCCAAATCGAATTGGTTGGAAGCTTTCCCCAATTGATGTCTGTTTGATCGGTTTTGGGAAATTGATTGTATCTTGGTTTTCCCATGTCCAATTCTCTGTATTTCGGCCATTATGGAAATCTAATAATACCTTCTTGAAGCCCATTATTAATTCTAGAAAATTCTGCTTCATGTTTAGGTTGAAATCCATTTTAAGGGCTGAGACTCACAACTGAATGGGCTGGGAAACCTCTATTTTGTAAAATCCATATCTTCTTGGTCGAAAAAGATTTGCTTGAAATTACAAGCCTCAGTGATTCCTTAATGAGTAAATATTCTTATAAAATTAGTTTTATGCCAAAATACCTTCTGGTTACTGATATAATTTTCTTGGGCTAAACCTCTGTCGTTGGAACCTTACACTGGTTGGTATGGACAATTTGGTGAGACTTTGGCCGAGCTGCTGGTTTGTTGACCGCATTATTCCCTACCCTTTGTAAAATTTTTGACCTCAAATTTGGATAACATGAATGAAAATATATCAAGTCAATTTTCATTCTTTTTTGAGATTTCAAAGTCTTATCTCGATATTGTTTTGGTTTGGAGATGGATTGTGCATTTGGTGGCTCTTCTTTGGAAAGATGTGAAAGGATCATGCCTCTGATATGGTTATGGACATTTAATCTTTTCTGGAGTGGAGGGTCCTTCAAAGTTTTTGTAGCCACGTTTCTGGTCTTCCTTGGAGTTGATTCTCCTAGCAATAAAATATGATCCGGTGGGATCTCTTTGAAGCTTTCTTCTTTGCAATCTGAAATAATCTCAATATTCTAGACAAAAATCAATTGAATTATATATAGTATTGGAGATTTATTAACAGGAGTTATTAAGGTCCGATTAACCTTATAGGCATCAGCAAGTTGAAGAATTATTTTTTTCTTTGGACGACTCTTGTAGTTTGTCGATTCTTCTTGTCTAATTCCTGGATCACAAATTTCTGGCCAAAACAAGCACATTATATCTGTGGTTGAAGGTTTATAAGCAGAATATGTAAAGTTCATACTTACTTTAGTTGCATCAAAAAGTTGAAGTATAATTTGCCTTTTACTTCTAGTTTCTTTTTCATTCTGTTTTGTACAAGTAAGACTGGTTGTGTGCCTTTCTGGAAAGATCTGATCTCGTAACATATACTCTTCTTCCTTTGCAATTCCTGGATCAAAACTTAAGTACAAAACCAAGTGCATTATATCTGAGTGTAAAATTATGGGAACATATTGCATTAAACTTAAACTCACAAAGTGTTCTTCAACTAGTTGAAAAGCTTTCTTTTGGGCAGTGTGATCTCGTCTGGTTCCTGCACCTATTTCACTTCCTCTTGGGCAATACAAGTATATTAATCCTGTTATGGAATTATTAAGAACATTTTGGTCTAAAGTGAATCTTACCATAGGTTTTGGTACTTGAACAATCATATGTTCAGATTTCGACTCCCATTTGTGGTGTGGATTTTGATTGAGCTCATGTGGATCTCATCTAGTATCCTTGTACCAAGAATATACATGTTTAAACCAGTTTCTAAAGGTGATGTTAAACACTTACCTTGGTTTGATACTTTGATTACTGATTTTACTTCTTTAAGCAACTTGAGTGACACCATGTCTTGAGACTGCTTCTGGTCCATCACAAAGACTACGTTTGGTGGTTTCTCTCCCTTGAATTTTTGTGCCTCAGTGCCTGTTACGATACCTTTTGACAAATTCAAATGCATGACACTAGAATTGGAAACCAATAAATCAATTTGAAATAAACTATCACTCATTTTAGATAATTCAATTTTATCTTCTTGTCAAGTTTCTTTCAGTACTTTATCATCTGGACAAGTTACAGCAAGGTGTTTTTTCTATGAAATTTATAACTATCCTGCTCCTCAAAATTAGAGTAAGAAGACTTACCTTGAACTATGTTGGTCGGATTGGACAACATATAAGTCCCTCAATTGGCTTCCTTAGGCAGCATACGGCTTTGCGCATTGAGCTTCCGTCTGGTCCATTGGAAGGCTTGCTCTTGGGGTGTCATCTCTGTGGGAAATAGGCTCCACAAGACCTGTAATAACACTCTTGGACAAAGACAAGTTCATCATACAAGTGGTAGACGGTTCATGAACCAAATTATCAAGTGTAGAACTTTCTGGTCTAAGCATTGGACAATGGCGTGCCCCTGGTTTGGCCAAATCTGGTCTTGTAAGATCAAGCTTATATAGCCTTCTTGTGGCACAACCTTCCTTGCTTCTTTGGAACCACAAGTTGGATGCCTCCTTGGTTATAGTTCTTGAATTTCAGAGCTTGTAAAATATGGTGCAAACTCATGCCTCATGACTTCCTTAAGGGCTCTCCACGTTTTGATACTTGGTTCCTTATAAAGTCATCGATCATCCTCTTCTTGTACCCACCATTTAAAGGCATCTTCTCTAAGTTGATCAATGGCATAAGACAGCCTCTCATTTTCTAAATGTTGTTGTAGTAAAACCATTCATCAAGGTTTCTTTCCCACCTTAGATAACCTCTTTTCCCTGAAAAAGTAAAGAGTTGAACTTTATCAACAACATCATTATAATCAAAACGATAATTAAGAACATGATGGTTGTGGGCTTTAGAAGTTGGATGTTGGTTGATCCTTGAAGAGTATGGTGGCTTAGGCTCGACATAGACAGCCTCTGGTGCATCTCCAAATTTACATTCTCCTTTCTTTGGTTGTTGGCCTTTTTCCTTGTTCCTTTTCTCCAGCTGAGAAATCTGGTCCTTGAACTCTTGTAGAGCTGCCAACTGCTGGTTCATTGTGGCCCTTAAAGTTTGGCCGTGTTCTTTCTCTACCATTGCTTCCTGAAAACAATATCAAATAGCAAGTGCAAGCTCAAAATAAAACAATATTAAATAATAATAAACAATATGTAAAGAGATATGGAATTCAAAACTAACACTAGTATATTTTTTTGTTTAGTTTTTTTTGTTATGCAAATGAAAATAACCAAAAATGGAAATAATGAAGTATGCTTGGACCAAAATGATATAAACTAAGCTAAATAATTTTTAACTTTTTTTTTCAGTTCAAGATATGATATGCACGAAATTTAAATGATTGAAATGGCTATATCTTTTTTTTAAAATGCAAGATACAAACAAGAACAAATATAGAATGCAGTTTTTTTTTTAACTTTTCTAAAATGGAAAAAATATCTGAATGAATGCAAACACATTTTTTTATGTTATTTTTATGATTAAAATGAATCAAAAAGCAAAAATTCTTCGCCTACCTCACTCTTTTTCTAGTTTTCAAATTATAATGAACAAAGAACAAAAATGCAAAAAAAAACAGTTTTATGGCTTATTCGGTTTATGAATGGAAAAACAAATGCAAACAAGTATGAGATGCAAGGAAATATGTCACCTGAGTCAGGAGCTTAAGCTCCGATACCAAGTGATACAATCTGGAAATCAGGGATGGTAGGATGGATGATGGAATCTTGGATGGATCGACCAAATGTATGATCGGGTGGGCGATATAGATGAATTGCAAGTTGTGAAACTGAAACAAATGGAAAACAAAAGAGATGCGGTTTATGCTATGAACTAAACAATGAAAATAAACAAATAAAAAGGATAGATATGGTGGAATCAAGATGCTGGATGTGTATCACTCTCAGCTTGATCAATAGATGATTGAAGTGGATCGAGATGGTGCTTACTGGTTGTGTAACTCTCTCCAGCTTGCCCAATGGATGGGATGGACGAGATGGATTAATAGACACCATAAAGCTCTGTGAAAGGAGACTTTGATAAGTCTGGTTTCTAAAGAGATGCTTCTCACAACATTCTAAAGACTTAGACATGAGTTTTGACAAAACTAGAAAAACTGCATAATCATTCATAAAATAAAAAGTAGGGTTGTTTACAATGGATGGACGACTTGAGCTTATAAAGGGTCTCCTAGGGGACTCTAGACAAGACCAAACAGTCATGAACAATACAAGGAAATAAAATAAGTTGAAAATTAAGTTTGGTCTTCAAAGGAGTGATCTTGGAATTTGATTCTCTTTGAATCTGGACGGATTGAGAGGATATGATAGCCTCCTGGGAACCTTCTTGATGTATGGGAGGGTCTTTAACTCGTGCACAAACAAAATAAGTAGTTGTTGGACGCTTAAATGCCAAGACTCCAAATATTTCAAGTTGGGGTTAATGAGGATTCTCCTAACCCTCTAGATCGTGGTGCATGGTAGGACTCCTATGACTATTTTATTCCTTCTGGGTTGTATAGAGTTTCTCCTGTCTTCCAAAGAAATTTTTGGTTCGAGCCAAATCGAATTGGTTGGCAGCTTTCCCCAATTGATGTCAGTTTGGCCGGTTTTAGGAAATTAATTGTATCTTTGTTTTTCCATGTCCAATTCTCCTTATTTCGGCCATTCTGGAAAGTTAATAATCCCTTCTTGAAGCCTATGATTAATTATGGAGAATTCCGCTTCATGGTTAGGCTGAAACTTATTTCTAAGGGCTGAGACTCGCAACTGGATAGGTTGAAAAATCTCCATTTTGTAAAATCCATTTCTTCTTGGTCCGCGAAGATTTTCTTGAAATTCTAAGCCTCAGTGATTCCTTGATGAGTAAGCATTCTTCCAAAATTAGTTTCACGCCAAAGACCTTCTGGTTGCTGAGATATTTGTATTGGAATGAATAGCTGAACCTCTACACTCGTTGGTATGGACAATTTGGTGAGACTTTGGCCGAGCTGCTGGTTTAATGGCTGCATCATATATGGTCTAGTAGAGATGATTTTCCTAACATTTAATGTCTTTATCGTTGTCTCTTTCTAGTCACTAGGAGTGAGCATGGAATGGATAATACTCTAATTTTCAATATTTGTTATTTGCTTCGTATTCAAGAGATATCTGCTTTTTTGATCTGTTTTTTAGAGAAATACGAATATTTAGTTTTCCAAATATTCAAATATTTAAAGGATATTTGCGAATATTTATGGATATCTCATCCACTTTGTTTAATATGAATAATTTTAAAAAAAACTATATAAGTTTATTTTCGAAAATATATCTTACATAATATAAAAGTAAAAATTAGTCAAATTATATGTTCCATAAATTTTAGAAAATTATAGTTTTTACAAATATTTTATATTCATTTCTTAATTCAATAATTTTGTAAGTAATTTTAGAAATAAAATTAGATGTTTAAATAATAATTATCTAAAATATACATTTAAAACTCTATATTTAATTGCATATGTACATCTATTTGTATGAAAGTCGGAACGGAGCGGATATCCCCTCTAATTTTTTTAATATTTGCAGTTTGCTTCATTATTAACGGGTATTGATTTTTATTACTTGTTTTGCTTTGAAGACTTATAGATATCAAAAAATTTTGGATTGATCAATCAAATTATATTTAAAAGATAAATTGTCTACTAGTCACCAACTTAATTTTCAAACCATAAGAAAAGTAGTTCTCTCGAATGATATTAAAATATGTTTTTTCATCAAAAGAGCAAAAAATGAGTAAAATCACTAAAAAGAAATTTCATTAAAGAGTCAAAAGATCAATATACCCTTAATTTATAAATATATAAATATAAATAATTATTTAAATAATCATAAAAATATAAAAATATTTTTTATAGTTTTAGAATATACTATTTAAATTCAAACTTTTATAATTTCTTTTTTCGAAAGTTTCCTTTCAATTTTTTTTTGAAATTTTATTTTAAAATTTTAAAATTATTTTTCAAACTTCTTTAAATTTTAATTTTAATTATTTATTTTAAAATCCTAAACTCACCCTCCCCAAATCCTATTTTTCACATCTAAACTTTAAGTGTAGATTAGTTAATTCTAAGAATATGAATACGTATTTAACTCTTTAAATAAAATTTTAATCATTTTGATTATTAGATGTTATATTTATGATAAAACCTTTTTTGGGTCATACTAGGGATTTTATCAAAAAAAAAATATATATACCAAAGCGTTGGTGATCATAGTGCCTCAAATGTTCTTTTATTTTGCGCTCCGATTCAATCCTCTTTTAGCTTGACTGATTATTCAGAGCTATAAAAAATTTTGATATAAAATTTTGAACACTGACTTTGAGTTTTTAAGAGCTAAGAAGAAAATTACAAGAACAAATGAAAACATCTTCAAAGAACAAAATCACGGTACATATTCACTACCAATTTCACACACTTTCCATTTGATTTCTTTTCAAACACCTGACATGTTTGAATCCATATTCAGATATACATTTATAACAAAGTAACATTCGAGATGTTCAAAGAGAAAGTCCAAAACCCATGAACTTTAGCCCATTAAATATTCTATAACGAATGGAGCTGATTATGATAAACCCGAAAATCGATTGGGACCCGAACGTCCTGGACTAAGTAAGACAAAAGAATGCATTTCTGCTCACAACAATGAATTGCAGTTACATCCTAAATGAATTTCTCAACGTTGACAAAGAAAACATCTATACACTCTCTAATCAATCTCTCTTGTTAATTAGCTTTATCAACCGTCTTCAAAATATCTGACGATCAGTAACTATATTTGCTCGTCGGAAGATACTGCGAGGTGATTCTCATCAGAAGATACTGAATTTCTGATTCCCTCAGACTTGAGCTTTGAGAGCTCTGTCGGAGAGGGAACAGTGAAGGTGTACGGTTTGGACATGGTTGGCTACTTTGAAGGATAAAATTCCGTTTGGTTTCTTTGAAGAGGTTCTAGGGGAAAGGCACTTACATGTTTTCCAGTTTTGACAAGCCATGAGCGAGTCGAGTAAAGATGGAAACTTTGAACAGTTATTCAAGTAAAGATTGCTTCTTTTATCTCTCAGGGGGTTGACAGAACAGATTTGGGGGACCAAGACGTTTAGCTAGAAACGAAGAAAGGAAAGTGGGATTCACGCATGAAAAGGGGATAATCATATGGGCAGTACTTAAAGGAAAACACAGCCATTAATGTGATACAATGTTCAGATTAGGCATGTACTTTTACGTGTATTGAAGAGGGCAAAGTGAAAAGGGTGAAGAACATATAGTAGGAGAATTGAATGAGCGAAACTTTGGACCCATAATTCTCAAAAAGAAACTTTGGACCCATAATTCTCAAAAAGAAACTTTGGACCCAACCCGAGTTTTTTTTTGTAGAGAGATGAAAGATAAACGCCAACAAAACACTAAACCTTAAATTCTAAACATTAAACCCTAAATCCTTGGGTAAACCATACATTTTTGGGTAAATTCTAAACATTAAATCATAAACACTTAACATTAAATCGTAAACACTAATCCCTAAATGCGTCGACAAAACTCTAAAGCCTAGACCTTAAACCCTATGGTTTAGGATTTATTTAAGGATTTAGAATTTCCCCCAAGGGTTTACTTAAGGGTTATAGGTTTACTCAAAAATATATGGTTTATCCAAGAGTTTATGATTTAATGTTCATGGTTTAGAATTTAGTGTTTACGATTTAGGGTTTAGTATTTTGCTGACTGCGTTAACAATATTATTTTTTATGTAGCTACTATTATTTTTCATTTATTTTTATTTTATTTTTTAAAAAACATAATATGACTTGGTAAATATCTTGTTTTTTTTTTCAAAAACTGAATATAAAGTGGCAGATTTCTATTAGTTAGTGAACATATAGGTTCACCCTAAGAGGTGAACCCAAAAAAATCATTTTCATCCAATCAAGATTTAGATTTTAGTTTTAGTTTTAGTTTTAATAGACCTATTTTCTAGCTATTTAAGATTTCTAACAAATAGATTCCCTAAAATTCAGAGAATCTTTTTTTTCAAAACATTTATCATTTTATGAACAAAAAGTTCATAAAATATAGTTTCATTAAAAAATCAATTATATTTTGTAAAAATTCTACATTTAAAATAAATAATAAATAATGTTTTATGAAAGAGGAAAAATATGCACATACTTTTTATACATAGAAATGATCATTTCCACAATAGTGTCAAATAATTTATTTATATTTTAGTTCAATAAATATATGAATTTTATATAATTTTATTACTACTTATAAGTTTTGAATTATTATTTTTAGAAAATAAAATTCTAAATTATTATTTTAATCATAAAAAGCATTATAAACTTAAAAAGGATTACATGTTTCAAAAATATACTTTATTATAATTCTAAATTATAATTTTAATCATAAAAACCATTATAAACTTAAAAAGATTACATGTTTCAAAAATATACTATTATAATGAAAATTAATGAAAAATTTATTATTTGAAAATACTATTTTCTACAAAAATATAATTCAAAACCTATAAAGTAAATGCTAAAAACCAAAAATTAAAAACTAAAAAGTAAAATCTAAAAACCAAAACTATTCAAAGAATCGAACCAACATTAACAATATATACATGTTTGAATAAAGGGAGTTGTTGCTCAAAAAGAAGAATAAATAGGGAGCTTTCTAGAGCTTTTTGTATCAATTATTGATAGTTAAGCTCATATTCAATGCCATGTCACCATGGACAATACAAAAAGGAGATAATTAGGTGAATATACCTAGTTGACGTAAATATTATGTATATAAATCCACTCGTCATAGACCTCTGATTTTGGTAGGTATTTTAAAGTGTTTACCTAAGCAACTATTTTTTCATGGCCATGAAGTGCAGAAAATGACCGATGTTGCTAGTGTTAAGTTATGGTTTGAGGATATAATAGTACTATGTTCATATTAAGGTCTGTATATAGTAGCTTGATTTTAAACCACAAAAATTATGGTGATTTTAAACCACACGTATACATTGCAAGAATAATATATACATTGCAAGAATAATATATAAATTGCAAGAATAATATATACATTGCAAGAATAATATATACATCGCAAGAACAATATATACAATACATACTCATTCTTCATTCGTTTACTAGTAAACTTAAACATTAACATCTACCATTATTTAGTAACATTGCATATATTAACTAACATTATAAATATCAACACTGCATATATTAACTAACATTATAAATATCAACACTGCATATATTAACTAACATTATAAATATCAACACTGCATATATTAACTAACATTAAAAATATCAACACTGCATATATTAACTAACATTATAAATATCAACACTGCATATTTTAACTAACATTATAAATATCAAGACCCATAATTAAGTCACATATTCGTGTGGTCATCTGTTAAGTTATCTATTGGATACTTTACTTATTTTTATCCTTCTACATGTGATCCTCATAAAAATTCATTGTCTCTAAAACATATCTTAGCGACTACTATTGCACTTACTAGACAATACAAAACATTAGCAAAAAAGTATATTAACTTTATCAAGTGATATATCACCGCAAGGGCAATAGAGAATGCACACACCCGCAAAGGCAATAGAGAATGCAAGCACTTATTTCTTATCACTTATTTATTATCATTTACCGGTAAAATTAGATATTAACATTCAATATACCATATAATGTTACACTATAACATTATATATTTCAACTAACATAAGTACCAAACAACAACGTCGCTATTTGAATAAATTACATGGTCAATTAACTAAATAACAAAAAGACATGCACTTCATTTGTAACTTAACCATAATATAAAGAATAGAGTTGTTATAATCTACCAGTACTTCACAAACATACCTAAATAGGCACCACCAATCACACCTTCTACCAGACACTTCATCGTCTTCTTCTCACTAATCAGTTTTCCTTTCCTACATTGATTAGAACCTCACTCTTACAAAGTGACATCATCACTTCTCGTCATAGCACACAGAGCACGAGGACATCGTTGTTTGTTGCTAAGGAGAGAACATTGGATTAATACAAGTAAGGATGCTCGATTACTAACTTCAAGAGTTGACATTACCTTCACTACAAACATAATATATATTACCTCACCTACAACATTAAGTGCAACAACCAAAATAAACATCATACATTTATATCACTGCAAATTATGTATGTATCTTTTTAGTTAAATACTTTTGAAGACATTAGCATCTACAACTATTAATAACTGGTACAATATAAGTTACCACCACTAAACATATATTGTTACAAATTGGCTTACTCGACAAGTAACTATACCATACCTAAAAGGTAAATACTAGTACAAAAGATGACCTCTACACCTATTAATAACTGCTAAAGTCCAAGTTAACTTTTAACAAACTAAATATTGTTACCACATTGAATCACTGCAAAATCATGTAAATATTAGCTAAGTTAAAACTTACTGAAAAAGTTAATGTCTAAATTATATTAGTAGTGAACATATAACTGATCAATGAAACATCCAAATACTTAATAACCCAATATAAGACAATGAAACCAAACAGAAACCCATCTCGTATTTCATTACACACCTCACCTTCAATTGGTGGAACTCGTGGGTATGAGAATTTTTCAAAATTCTCAAGATCTAAACCGTAAAGTACCATATTTTGTTTGATTTTGCGAGTGAAAATGCTGTTTTAGTGGATGTTAGTTATTGAAAAGACCTAGAAAATATTTTTTTCTGAAAATAAAGAGATGTAAACGAAATAAGTATGTTAGAATTTTAGATATGTCAAGAATAATGTGGGAACCGAAATTTGCACTTGTCAATTTCCGTAAAATAAGAAAAGTTAGGAAAACCCTAATTTCCCAGAGATCCCGGATTTCTGCTAAACAAAAAATGTCAAGCAACTAGACAGAGAGAACAAACGAAAATAGCGATGAATGTAAATAAAAAAAAAGAGCAATAGGAATCTTATTCCGAATCAGTGTTTGAGCTTTACAACGAGGTATGAGCCTTGGATATGAGAGCTGTCGGCGAGGTCCCTGGTTCTAAAAACCTAAGACAGCAAAAATCTAGTTGAGTCGCAGCTCGAGTAATAAAAACGGAAAATTTCCTAAAACACTAAGTTTGCTGTGAGAGCTCTGAGTAAAATTTCTGGTCCCTCTGCACCTTCGACCTTGGATCTCTTATATTCTCCTTAGAGACGGTTTTGCCTTGCCGATTCTTCCCTTGGTTGAATTTATCTTCTCGTGGAAATCTTCCATATCTTCCCGATTCTTGTGTTTATCCTTTGGAAACCTTACATTTATCCTTCAAGACTTAACATTTATCCTTTCCTGCAAAAAGGGTAAACCGTCATAGGATATGGGCTCGATTTCATATATAATCGAAAGTGGGCTTTCAGTCGTGCATGAACCCTATGCGTTTTTACGATTTTATTGAAACAGCGCTTTCCGAACGATGTTGGTTCATGCGGAAGTCCGAATCTCCCATATAATGAAGACAATCTCTTGAGGTGTTTAGACAACCATGGATTGTCTATACGTTCGATTTTTACTTCTTTCAAGAAAGAAATCCTCGTAGTTCTCTTTTAAGTAGTAAAGTTCGGGAGATGACTTTGATCAGAAAGAAACGAAGACTAAGTTCGACTTGTTCTCGAAAAGGGGAGTTATAAAGATGGGCCGGAGATGGAATGATCATGCTTGTGGGCCATTGCGGCCCGTACCTTCAAATGTTTGGTCTATTCGACGAACCGGCGAACCGACCGTTCAAGATTGATCTACTTGTCGTTCGGCGAGTAGACCGAGCTTGTCTGGTCTACTCGCCGTTTGGGGAGTAAGCCTTTTGGTGTATTCGCTAAATGCCGAGTAGCCTGTGGGGATTCTGTTTAGTCGAACCGGTGAGTATACCGTTTTGTTTGGTTATGCCAAGATTATTTGAGTGTTCTCGAGGCTTTCCCGGTTCGACGGATTACTTGTGAAATCTAAGTTCGGTTATGTCGGTTTTCGATTTACAAGTTCTCCTTTCTTTTTTCTCGACAAGAAATCTCTCTCGGGAATCTTTTTAAGGCTGATTTTGTCGTGACCAATTTTGACCCCAACAAATAAGAGTGACGAGTGAAGAAGAAGATATTTTCTCTTTGTTTTTTCTTTCTCTTTTCATTGAGATTATCTTATGGGTATCCAGGGTAATAGGGGTAGTGTATGGGTTTTAGAAAATCTAACAATGTTCAAAATAGGAGAATAATATCCACTTAATATTGGTTGTTTCTAGGAATATTGAACCAAATTATTTATGGTTAAGGACTTAGTAGGGGTCCTTTCAATTGGTGATCTTCAAAGTAGGCAACTTTCTGACAACACAGTTTCTTCCCCCTATTTCGTTACTCAATTCTTTAATATTCTAAACAATTATGTGTATAGGCGTATGTATGAGATACAAGGATTTATAGAGCTATATGTTAACTTGTACCCGTGTTCTAAAAGACGGACGCTTAGGCGCTAAGCCCCATTCATCCATCTCGATTAATGTTAAATCCGTTAAAAAAATCAGATGTCCGAGTTTAGTCTGCCTAAACCGTCTAAATGATCGTCTAGCCGCCTACATGACCGCCTAGCCGCCTAATTGGCCACCTAATTTATTTATTTTTTTAAAAAATATTTTTTTTTTTAAATTTATTTATTTGATCTAAAATATTATAAATGCAACTTATTTGCTTAATTTTGATAAAAAAATTATACCGTATTAAGTTTATATTTTTATATTTGTGTGTTTTATATAATTTTAAACATGAAAATGTATTAATTTAAAATAAAATAAAAATTAACATATTTTATAATACATTAAACGATATAAAATTCTGCTCCGCAAAATTTCCGCTTAATCTCCAATTTTTTCGCTAGGCACTAAACCTGACCCAGCCGCCTTACTAGCGTCTAGCGTCTTTCCTAACAGGGTGTTGTACACATATATGTGTATAGAGCTACGTTTAAAACACTTTGCTCCATAACATTTTGAACATAATCGTCGATATGTAGTTGTCCGTCGTTAATAATAAAAACAGTAAGTTTCGTGTTAACGTGATACGTCCACCGGTAACATCCATTGATATAATTAACAGTGAATTAACTGTTATCTGGGAAAGAATGCAAAGAACTACACTCCATTAGAAAGTATCGATCTAATCGTTGATAAAAATAATTTAGTGGTTAATAGACACAATAGATGATGTACATGCTAGCGGGTAAGTATAACCTTAACGGCTGATATCATTCAAATTAGCCTAGAGAAATTTTCTCTCTCAAATAAAAGGTTTAGTTGTAGTACTTAGAGATCAAAAACATAGGGAGCATGAACAAACAATAAACTAAAGATATTAAGATTAAGCTTGGAAATTAATATTAAAGTAGTAAATAGTAATAGACAAGTAAGCAGTTGGTTGTAAGCGATACGATGAAATAGCTAGACTTAGGATTTCATGCATTAGAATTATGATGTATAGATGCTAAGGGTGTGTGATGAACCATCCTAGAACTCGAATGCATTATTAAGATATTCAGATCTCGCTGTTAATCTAATTAGATGATTAAGTCTTTGTTCCAGCTGTTCTATGAGAACATGGAGCGAGCGTCGATCGATACTATGAAAATAATGTCATTTGATGCTACCTTAGGCAATCCATAACGTCCTATTCAATATATTCACTAAGTTAATCTAGACCAGCTATCGCATGTATCTAACAACTTAGCTCAGCGGAATTAATGACAGGTAACGAACCTATTGTCTTAGTTGTCAATATTCTAAATTAAAGGTTCTAGTTAGCTACACTAGAACACAAGCATTTCCAATTCTGATGAAGGATTCTTAATAGATTCAGTCTAGCAGTTCTATATCTCAACAATTCATATAGACCCTAATAAAACCCTAAGCCTAATAAGAGAAACTACTCAGACATAATTGATCAAAGCATACCAATAATCTGAATAGAATGCATAAACAGAATAAAGTAAGAAAACAATGGAGTTCTAGTACAAATCTCTGAAGGATTCTTGATCTTTTCTCCAAAACAAATAACTAAAAAGCTTCTTAGAATAGTGGAATAGTTTATGGGTGGTCTTTTGCCAAAACAATGGCAAAATACCCAAATACTAGGTATCAAGTCGGCCAGGTCTTGTAATTATGTGGATCTCCTGGGCTTGAGTCGGTATTGGCTTTAAGTCGGCTTGTCTCCTCGCGCGGGTGTCGAGCGACACCAAGGAGGTAGTGTCTATCAACACTCTTCCTAAATCTCGACTCTGACTTCTGATTTCTTCAGCAGCTACGAGTTTCCACATCATTGAGCTCCAATGTGCTCCAAAATCTGCACATTTCTCGAAAACATACTTGGACCTGAAAACACTCTAAAATAGACTCTAAAGACATATAATAGACTCGAAAAAACACATATACTATGGGTGAAAACTAGTAAAATCCATAGTATATCAACTCTCTAAGACTTTTCCCTTTGTTTGTCCTCAAGCAAGGAATTTAACAGTACTATGAAAAAAGTTTGAAATCGCATAAACTCACAAATTTTTTAACTTACTATTATCACCTCAGGAATGTTGCAAGCCAAATCAAATCAATGCCAAGTTTAGAGGTACCTTATTTACTCTACCCTAGCTTAGCAAACAAACCATGTAGCCAACAACTTAGCTAATACTGTCAGATATAGCCCTTGACTAACATCATTTCTTATAATAAAAAAGTTGCAAGGTTTACATTGGAAGTATCAATTAAGTGACTCATGGAATCTTACTCAAGAAAGTATCTGAATACAAAGACAATTTTCGTTGATCCCTCTTTCTCTCTCTCTCTCTCTCTCTCTCTCTCTCTCTTCTTTGAATCTTTTTTCTCTCTCTCTCTCTTCTTTGAATCTTTTTTCTCTCTCTATCTCTCTTCTTTGAATCTCTTTTTCTCTCTCTCTCTCTCTCTCTCTCTCTCTCTCTCTCTCTCTCTCTCTCTCTTCTTTGAATCTTTTTTTGTTTCTCTTTTTTTTTTAATTATTCCAATGAACAGTGACACTGCCGTAGTCCGTCTAGCTCATCTTATTTTTTCTTTGACAAAGTGTAGGCGAATAATGGGGTCATAAGAAATTTTCCTACCCCTCGCTTCCAACAATATGTGATCATTTATTTTTGAATGAATAATGGGTTCATAAGAAATTTTTCTACCCTTCTGCATTTTTCAGGAAATAATCTCATTTTTTTTTATTTTCTGCTGAAGAGAGAGAGAGAGTAAGAGAGAGAGTGTGAGAGAGAGAGAGAGAGAGTGAGAGAGAGTGAGAGAGAGCGAGAGTGAGAGAGAGAGAGAGATCAAGAGAGAGAGAGAGAGAGAGAGAGAGCAGAACCATAAACACACAAAATTTAACCTTCCATACTTGCGAGAGGAATCTGATTCAATGTGCCCCAAGACAAGCAATTAAGTTGATTAGGTTGGATGTCAGCTTTGGTTCCTTCAAACATTCTCAGCAAGTGTGGATACTGCTGGCAGGTGATCCAATTTTGTATTTCTATCTAGTACACCCTGCCATCAATAAATCTAAGAATGGTGCTAGAGAGTGGTTATATAATAAGTAAAAATTGAAAAAATCATTATCCCATTCTTGACTCGATAAAACTCAATAAAAATAAAGCTCAAAATAAAACACAATATCAATAAGACCTCCCCCACACTTAAACAACATTGTCCCCATTGTTGTACAATCCAAGATTAGTGGGAAAATAGATCATAAGCACAAAATTAAACAAGGAAAACCGGTATACATGCTCGCTGATGGTGAGTATCGATTGACACAGTTAAGTGGCAAACGATATTCTGGATGATCTGTCGATAGACATTGATCAGGTTTTGTTGATGCTAGGTGCAGACTTGTCTTCTTCGGATTTTTATACAAATCAATAAAAACGAAAATTAAAATTAATTTAAAACTTACTAAATGGGTTGCCTCCCATGAAGTGCTTGTTTATAGTCTTTAGCTTGATATTTTGGAGGTTTTTGGCTAGTATGGAGGTAATGAAATACTTGTTGGGAAACAAATATCAACATCTTCTTTGGTCATCTCGAACCACGTGTCTACAAAGCTTTTGATGGCTTCTTCTCCTTTGGTTCTCTGCTCTTGTTGTCTCTGAATAATCTCATGTGTGTAATCAACTTTCAGTTGTAGCACTTCCATACATTTCCTTAACCATCCAATGCTGTTGTTGAGAGGAAAATAGATTTCATTACAATTTTTCTGTAGAACTCATCAAAAGTCCTCTCCTGAGTTGTATTAATGTCAGCTACCATCTCCTCAATTTGATCTCTCCTGTAAACCTCATGTGTTGGCTCACTTGGAGGTGTAAGGTGGTCTCTAGGAAACTGGAAACATCCATTATACTTTGGTAAACTGACATAGTAGCCTCCCCAACTATCTGCCATCTCATGTATTGCTTTCACATCTTTTTTTTCGAAACATTGATGATCTGTCCATCTTTAGTCCGTGCATTGCCCTCTTCATCTATGTATATGATATATTTATTTATTACCAGTTTTAGGCCATGTTTTAGGCTCTATTTAGGCTCTATTATGTGTGTCTAGGATATGTTTTGAAGTATTTACAGGTCTAGGAACGTTTTTGAGATATATGAAGATACTTGGAGCTTTTGGAGAATTTACAGGAGCTTCTATAGCTGACCATTTGAGGAGTCGAAGTACAATATTGTTTTCGATCGACGACACAAACTTGGAGTCGACCCATGTTAAAAGACCAAGGTCGATCGATGCTGCACACTTGCCATCGTTCGACATCCAATTCACAGACAACCGATTTAAAAGCCTAAGTTAGAGACAAATGACGAGAATGCCATGGACGAGTTTTGACCTAAGTTTTAGGGTTTTATATTTATGCTTTATGTATTGAGAGCATGCAGAGAGTGTACAATAGAGGCCAGAGTACACACTTACAAAGCTTTATAGTACTAGGTTTTAAGGGGAGAAGATTCATAAACCCTTAGGGAGATTTGTATTGGAACCCCAATATTTTATCTATGCATTATATTCAGACTATTGTTCTTACTTTGATTATGTCTGAGTAGTTATCAAGTAGATTTAGGGTTGAATGATAGCAATCATGGATTAGCCCAAAAGTAGGATTGCTAATCTAAGTTAATATCCATCAATTGAGTTGTGCTTAATGCTTGCATTCTTGAGTAGCTAACTAGGATCTCGAAAGCAGGACATGGACGACTAAGAGAGTAGGTTCTGTGCCAACATAGGATCCATTGAACTAGGCTGTTAGGCGCATGCGAGAGCTTGTCTAATAAGTCTGGTGGACTTATCAAATCTCGTTCACACTTCCTTTTGATTTCATCGTCAATCGACATCAAGCCTTAGCCGTCGATGAGTATTTCCTTTTGCTTGCATACGAGAATTGTAGTTAAAAGGGTCAGAATAGCTAATATTTGAGTTCTAGAATATTTACATTTGCGTGCTTCATATTATTTATAATCCATTAGGGTTGAAACCCTAGATCTAGCATATTTACATTTGCATCTAGTAAGTTTATTAGAATATTTCCATATTTGCATTGTTAGCGTATTTTCATATTGCATCTCTACTGCTTAATAAGGAATAATTTCTTAATTTATTGGTTGTCACTAATATATATTTATATTCACCTACGTTAATCTTTAGAAACAAAAAATCTTTTGTGTGCCATTGTTCTCTGTGGATTCGATCCCTAAATAGTACACTTGATCTCTTTTTGGCAAGAGTATTATTTGGGTGTTAAGACTATGGTTAATTTGATAGTTAATTGTTTAGGATATTTATACTCTGTTAGAACAATAAAAACACACATGTCAAATTTGGCGCCGTTGTCGGGGAGCATTGATCGCCATTAGATTTAATTTCTTGGATTTAGTCTAGGTTTGTTACTACTTTAAAGTAACTAAATTTTTCTTTTCCTTTGTTTTTCAAGTGCATGCAAAGACACACAAGAAGCAATAAAGGACATAACTACTATTCTCTGACCCCGACAAACTCAAACGTACGATCCGCAAAGAAAGACGACAAGCATCGATCGACATCACCTATACCACGTCGACCGACACTTCTTTACGGACAGCATCGACCAACATCAGAACGCTAGCATCAACCGACACTGATCACATAGCACCGATTGACAGCAACTTACCCGCATCGATCTACAGAAGCAGACAAGTTTAGATGATTGCGACTTTAATATTGATTCAGGATGAGAATGGAGACCTGCATAACCTCGACAGTCATCTGCGTAATGCAGCAAGTCGAAAGATCAAGGAGAAAATAGAAGCTGGACAGAAGCACCAGCTCAATGCATTGATTGATGATGATTTTTGGGTAGAAGTGAAGAGAGAAAGGCTACAAGAGGGAAGATTCCGTGTAGAATATTCGAGTTTGCTTGACCGTTTGCACATACATCGTTTGACACTAGTTACTGAGAATCGATCGACGGTCCCTGTGGAGTTAGCAGAATTGGGAAAATCTTTGAACATCGTTCGACGAATCGATCGTAGAATCGATCGACGGTTCCCAGCAGCAAAACGGGTTCATTTGCCAAAGATCACGAATATGACAACTCCAGAGCAGAAAATGGTACATCAGAGCCTATGATGGTTGATAAAACTGCCGAGGGTCATCCCAGGTAAAACCAAAGGATCATTCTGAAGAAGAAAAGTGAACCTGGAAAATTTGTGTTGCCATGCCTGATCAAAAGCCAAGAGTTTCCCAATGCCCTCTGTGATACTGGATCATCGGTGAACATCATACCTAGAGCTATGGCAGAAAAGTTGAACCTGAGAGTGGAGCTTCCAGCTATTCTTTCATCTTTGTGGATTGCTCCAGAGTGGATTCAGGAGGTATTTGTAGAGATGTCCCACTGCAAATTCAGGATGTCTTAGTCCCTATAGACTTCCATGTGATGGATATCCAGATCAATTAGAATTCTTCTTTGTTACTTGGAAGGGCTTTCATGGCCACCGTAGGAGCTATCTGCGACATGAAGACAAACAAGTTGTGCCTTTCCTTGATTGATTATAAAGTTTATTATGAAATTTATAAGAATAAACCTGACCTCACAAAAATGTGTAATGATGCAGAACTTGTGGCCACATGCTTCTGTTATTATGAGTTCAATGAAGAGTCGGAAGATGGAGCATCGATTGATACCCAGCCCAGACAATCGCTCGACGCGTTTGCAGTCCAGCAATCGATCGACACCCACCCTTCGCTATCGATCGACGACCCTAGTCCAGAACCAATCAACAACTGCCACGCAGATGGTGGTTACAACACAGCCTACCCGGAGTACGACGAAGACTACATAGGAGAAGAGATAATCGAGTACCATGGTATTGCTATGGAAGAGGCATGTGTTTATTACATTTCCCATTGACTCGGGTAATCAACATCGATTGAAAGTAACCCTATGCCATCAATCAATACTGACCAAGAAACAGCGTCCGAACTAGATTCAGCTGCAGAACGCGAGAAGGAATATGGTTATCTACAACCAGATGAATACGATATCATGAGAGATCTAGACGGTCACGCAAGAGCTATGGATGGCAGACTAATAAATGTCCCGATGAAAGATATAGCGGATATACTTGCCATGGCTAATGGAGCTGGAAACCTTTTTGTGAAACAATCTGGTTATCGAGGATCGATCGACGGTCACCATACACCATCGATCAACACACGTCCAGCATGTCAAGAGTACAACGAAGATTACAGAGAGGAAGAGCAGATTGAATATCGCGGCCTAGCATTAGAAGACGCTGGCTGGGTGATGAATGCAAGAGTGGATAATCGAGCATCGATCGCCGGCTGGTCCTGGCCATCAAACGACATCAGACGCGAACCAGAACACAAATTTGGAGAAGAAGATACATATATTGGTAATCTTAGACCGAATGAGCTTCAGAATGTTTAGAGACCCAGAGGGACGTGCACATGCAATTTATGGGAGAATCCTACATTTATCTAAGGAGGATGTAGCAGATGCCCTTATTATGGCTAATGGATCGAGTACTTTATTTGGATAGTAGCAACAGCCATCGATCGACGCACATCATACAACGTCGATTGACAATGAGGAGAAGAAGAACGAGACGATCCGTAATGTTCCATACACTCCCAAGCATTCTAGATTAACTGACGGTACCCACTGAACATCGATCGACAGACCTTTTCTGGAGGTACACAAATTTTGTCCTTCACCAGTGCCTACAATTCTTCACAATCGATCGACGACAACATCAAGTAATCGATTGACTGGCGTTTTGAGCAAGGTACGAGAGCTTTTGATGCTGAGGGCAACATACTTTTCCATTGTGAAAAGAAAGATGAGTATGGTATCTACAGAGATGAGACAGGTAATGCACGAGCTACAGACGGAAGAGTAGTGAATGTGCAAGCTGAAGACATCATAGCAGTTATAGAGAGAGCTAATTTGTTTGAGAAGAGCTACATATGCTTACCAGATCATGCAGCAAATATCACTATGTCTATGAAGAATCAACAGACATACAACATAGAAGATATTGATGATATTGTGCATGCAATCTACAGAGCTCAAGAGATGTCACTGGATGATTTCGACAAGAGGCTGGATGATATCTACTATCCTATAGACAACTGCCTCACCGGTTTGACTGCACGCATGGATGAGATAAATCAATATTTGGATACTGTTCAGAGACAAAATGCGATTGGGGCAGACGAACTGGCATCGATTGACGGCAACATCATGCCATCGATCATCACTGAAGCCAACAGACAGAGGACTGCAACAGAAATACAATTAGAAGATAAGTTTGATGAGATTGCTTTTTCTCAGAGCCTGATGAAGGAAGATATTTCTCAGCAATTGGAGGATATTTCAGAGAGTACAGCTGTCAGACTTAGAATGCTACAACGCAGTATTGAGAAACTACAAGGGGGAATGCATTCAATGGAGTTTGCCAGAGCGGTTACAAGGAATGAGAAAACCAGAGGAGATGAGGCAATTAGGAGCTTCATTGGCACATGGTTTCAGAAGAGTAAAGAAGATGTAGACGCTTGTTTTCAAGTTTTGATCCACCTGCATACTAGTCAGAGAGTTCGCAACTTCGAGCTTAAGATTATAACCGAGCGCTGAGTGGGAGGCAACCCACTGTTTAATAAGTCTTTTTTCGTTTTTACTTATACTACTATTTATTTCGAGTTTTACTTTGTTTTGTAGACTATTTGAGTTCACCATCACCATAGAGGCACCATCAGTCGATAATGGATCGCGACATCGATCGATCACACACACTTACCATTGATTGATAATCTTTTACAGAGTCTGGTATCAAGTTTTCTACTTACACTGTTTACTTACGGTTTAATTTTCCCTAACAAATCCGAGACGGATTACACTAGGACATTGTAATTTAAGTTTGGGGGAGGTTCGCTAATGCTATTTGATTTTTTTTGAGCTTTATTTACTATATATATCTATATATATATATATATACATTTTTCAAAAAAAATTATTGAGTCAAGAAGGGGACTATGATCAATATTTATTATTGACTAACCATACTTAGCACCATTTTTAGAAGGTTGTTTGCATAGATTACTAGAGATACCAAAGTGGATCATCCTCCACTATATTACACTTGCTTAGAAAGTTTGAAGAAACCGAAGCTGATTTCCAACACTAATCCTGACATTATCTGCTTGCTTTGGGACTTGGTATACACTGGATCGGATTCCTTCTAAAAGTTTGTAGGTACAAGTCATTGCACCCTTGGTTCCCTTCTCTCTTTCTCTTCAGCATATACCTAACAACTTAAAAGATTGAGATGACTTTCTGAGATGCAGATGGGTAGGTACATTACCTATGACCCCACTATTCTAACTCGGAGGAACGATCACACATTTTTGGAAGCGAGGGGTAGGTACATTACCGATGATCCCACTATTCGTCTACAACTTTGCCCAAAAAGCAAAAATAAAAATAAAATAAAAAGAAAAGAAAAGAAAAAGAAGAAGAAAATCGAAAATGAGATGGCAAGATGGACTGTATCAGCATCATTGTCCATTAAGTTTGAGATCTAAAAAGATTCAGAGAGAAAAAGGGCAAGAAAGGAATCAGAGAAGACTTTGTGCCTAGTTATTAAGAAACTTGCAGAGGTAAGAGTCCATGTGTCCTTTATCGATACTCTCAAGATAAAGCCTGCACTTTTAATTTATGCAAAGAAATGAAATCAGTAGACGGGTGAGTCAGACTAGTATTTGCTAAGTTGTTGGTAGACTGGATTTGGTTACTATACTTGGATAGGGTATATAAAGTTTCTCTATGATTAACTTGATAGGATGTGGTTGTAACAAAGGAAGGTTGCATTTATACTTAGACATTATGTGAGTCTCCGCTTTTCAAAACCTCTTTCGCAGGCTTAGTTTGCTTGAGGAAAAGCAAAAGGTTAAGTCTGAGGGAGTTGATAGGGTCTGATATTTACTGTTTTTAGGCCATGATATGAGCTCTATTTAGAGTCTATTATATATATTTGGAGTATGTTTTAGAGTATTTTAAGATTCAGGTACATTTTGAAGCTTTTGGAGCATTTAGAGGAGAATAATCTGTAGCTGACCATTACAAGACTGTCGTCGATCGACGACACAACCTTGGAGCTGACCGATGTTAAAATACCAAAGTTGATTGATGCTTCACACTTGCCATCGATTGACTTCCAATTCGCAGACATCCGATTTAAAAGCCCAAGTTAGAGACAATTGATGAGAATGCTCTCGACGAGTTTTGACCTAAGTTTTAGGGTTTTATATTTATGTTTTGTGTATTGAGAGCATGCAGAGAGTGTGCAAGAGAAGCTAGAGTACACACTTACAAAGCTTTATTTTTCTAGGTTTTTAGGGGAGAAGATTCATAACTCCTTAGGGAGATTTGTATTCGAACCCCAATATTTTATCTATACATTATATCCAGACCATTGTTCTTACTTTGATTATTTTTAAGTAGTTATCAACTAGATTAGGGTTGACTGATAGCAATCATGGATTATCCCAAAAGTAGGATTGCTAGGTTAAGTTAATATCCATATATTGAGTTGTGCTTAATGCTTGCATTCTTGAGTAGCTAACTAGGATCTCAAAAGTAGGATATGGACTAAGAGAGTAGGTTCTGTGCTAGAATAGACTCCATTGAACTAGGCTGTTAGGTGCATTCGAGAGCTGGCCTAATAAGTCTGGTGGACTTATCAAATCTTGTTCACACTTTCTTCTGATTTCACCGCCAATCGACATCAAGCTTAGCTGTCGATCGATGGTTTTTTCTTTTGCTCGCATACGAGGAGTTGGAGTTAAAAATGTCAGAATAGTTAATATTTAAGTTCTTGAATATTTACATATCTGTGCTTCCTATTCCCTATAGTCCATTAGGCTTAAAACCCTAGATCTAATATATTTACATTTGCATCTAGTTAGTTTATTAAAATATTCTCATATTTGCATTGTTAGCATATATTCATATTGCATCTCTACTTCTTGATAAGAAATATTTTCTTAATTGATTGTTTGCCACTAATATATATATATATTCACCTAGCTTAATCTTTAGAAACAAGAAATTGTGTGCCATTCCTCTATGTGGATTTGATCCCTAAGTATTACACCTGGTCTCTTTTAGCAAGAATATTATTTGTGTGTTAAGACTAGGGTTATTTTGATAGTTAATTGTTAAAGATATTTATACCCTGCTAGAACAATAAAAATACGCATGTTAGTATACTCCATGCCCATCTGGTACTACTAAACAGACCTTTCTTTTGGGTGGAATGGTGGCTTCAACCAAAAAGCCTCTCAGAATTTTGGAGTCGCATGGGTGTCGATTAATGCCGATGGTTGGGTGTCTATCGATGCCTCTCTGTCATCTTCATGCTTTGCGCCAGAATCAGAATAGAAAACTGCCACAAATCTTGTATTATCTCTTATCTCAATGTAAGGCGTGTTTCCCTTGACTAATCTGACCGGTTCATAGAAGCATTCTTGTCAATGAGTGTCAAGCACTTATGATTTGTGTGCATGTTGCAAACAGCTTGTACAATAGCCATGAATTTCTCCTAAGTAGTCGGGAAAAATTCCAGCCTATTTGAATATTGAATATCCATGACATGAAAATCTACTAGAACTAAGGCATTTCCGATTTGTACATGAAGGTTTCTGAAAATTCCTCCTAGATTCACCTTAGAGCAATCTACAAAAGTGAATGAATCTTTAGAAGGCTTTATCTTCAGACTTAGTCGATTTTCCATGACCCTAGGCATGATGCTGACTAAAGAACCTTTGTAACAGTGTGCATTAGGGTAGTTGTGACCTCCAGTCATGCATGGAACTACAAACTTCCCATGATCATTCTTTTTCTTCAATGTAATCTTTTGCTTCATCTTCTCTCTGATCTGATAGATAGGATAGAACATACACTCAATTCCTCGTCTGTCTCTCTTATCTCTCTGAAAAACACCCATAGTCAATTTTCCCAATAAGCATCATCAAATGGCATGTCTACAGGGATCCTTAGTACCTTTTTGGTAAAAATATCCATATCCATATCTTTCTCGTGAGCTTCTCTCTTTAGATGTTTGGGAACTTTGATCCTCCTTCTCTTAGAAGAATGTCCCTCAGTAGCCTGCTCAATGATCGTAGGCATTGGTGCATCTTTAGGTTGCTTCTTAGTGTCCTCTGTCGGCTCTGTTGATGTCTAAGATGAGTATCTTGAAGCATTCAAACATTCTGAATTGATGCTTGGTAGTTTCACTTGGTAAGTTACCGGTGGATGTTGATCGACGAAAGTGGTAGGATATCGATTGACGCTTGTCGTTTTATCACGATATAGCATAGGGGCAAATGGGTGTTGATCGAAAAATTCTAAGTGTCGCTTGATTATCACCATTTCACAAGATCCTACAGACTTAGCATGGAGTGTCGATCGGTGCTCAGCTTCTGGTGTCGATCGACACTAATGCGAACTGCTGAAAGACATGGAACCTTCGACTTGAAAGTTTCCTTCTTGGAGTTTCTCTCTCACCACTTGCCAGAAATCATCTTCTATGATGACACTCACATGGTGCTTATGTCCAGCCTCTCATTTTCTTTAATCAACGCTTCCTGTCTTTTCACTAGTATGAATCACTTGAGTCTCCAACTTTGTCACATGGGTGTTGAGAGCTTTGAACTTGTCATTCAGATTTGTGTACACAACATCTATCTTCCCATTGAAATCCACTGTCAGCTTCTGCTGACACTCAAAAACCTGATCAGTCATACTCTCTATCTTCTTTCTTGAGTTGTTGGTATAGGATTCTGGTAAGAAGAAGCTCCATAGCTCATGTTATTGCTGATTTCGTTGTAGGGTCTATGGTACTGCGAAGTCTGGTTGTAATTAATCCTTTGACCAGTTTCATAGGTGTTTCTGTTTTCACCCTGATTATTAGACCTTTGAAAACCAGTGCCACTAATGTAGTTCACATCCTCTTCGTTGCCCTTATCACTGGCGGTATCAACAGCCTCTACATCTTCTGCAAAGCTCACATGCTTCTTGATAAACTTATGAGCACTGTCCAACTTGGATTTAACTTCATCCACCTGCTCCTTGCCTAAGGTACCAGCCAATTTCTTCCTCCAAATCAATGTTCTTGGTGCTACTGCTAGATGCCAAGTTCTCAATAAGTCTCATAACTTCTTCTAGATTTCTAGTGTTGAAATTTCCCTCAGTACCAGTGCCTAGAGCCATCTGGTATACCAAAGCTATGCCTCTGAAGAAGATACTAAGCAACTTTACCTCGCTGAACCCATGGTGTGGACAGTCTCTCTGATAAGACTTGAATCTGATTCATGAACTTCTAAAAGACTCTGCAGGCTCCTATGTGAATATAGCAATTTTGTTCCTCAAGTCTTTAGATCGCGCATCATCAAAGAAATTACGCATGAAGACGTTTTTGATGTCAGTCCAGGATGTAAAAGATTCTAGTGGTAACTGCTTAAGCCATTACGAAGCATCTCTATCAAGTTAGTACTTGAAGAGCTTATAGAGAAGGTAGTCCGCAAGGACTATATTGGCTTTAATAACAGAAACTAGATCCTCAAACCACTCAATATGGTCCATCGGATGCTCATATGGGTGACCATGATAAGGTGTATGTCCCACAAGTGAAAATTAAGCAGGCTTCAACTTGAAATCGTGTTGCTGGTTATTAGTAGAACGAATTGCAAATTTGTTGGCATAATATTGATCTGGACGGTTGTAATCAGCCAACGTTCAGGGTCGAGCAGTCTGGACATTCTCATCAGTTACAACCTGAGCGCAAGCTGCAGCATTCTCAGCATTAGCAGCTTCCAGAGCAGCTGATTCTGGATCAAGGATTACAAACCCCTGATATTCAAGTCTTTGACATGCTGCATTACACACTCGACCCTCGGGGTCATGTAGGTTTTCATTCTCATCTCTCGTTATCAGAAAAGTTACAACCATGTTTCTTGCGGGTTGGTATTGATCAACGAAGATGTGTTGGTGTTGATCAAGTCTTGCTCACAAGATGAAGAAGTGTTGGTGTTGATCTATGATGTGTGCTTCTCTTTGCTAATGGTGCGTTCTAAACAAGCATGGTCTGAGAATAACATATCTTTTTCCTTGTTGCTTTGGGTACTACTGTGCATGCACCTGAAAGACAAAGAAAATATTTTTTTTTGTAAGTAACTAATACAAAAATTAAAACCTAGACAAATCCTATTAATGAAGTCTATGGCGAATCCAATGCTCCCTGAAAACAGTACCAAATTTGATATCGTTCAAATTACCTTAGAGAAACTTTTCCTGTCAAATAAGAGATTAAGTTGTAGTACTTAGGGATCAAATCCACAAGAATCGTGGGCACACAATAGTCTAGTGATATTAAGATTAAGGTAGGCAATTAATATTAAAGCAGTAAATAGTAGTAAACAAGTAATCAGTTGGTTGTAAACAATATGATCAAATAGCTAGACTTAGGGTTGCAGGAAATATAATTATGTTGTATAAATGCTAAGGGTGTGTGATGAACCATATTGGTAACAAATGCAATAGTAAGATATCTAAAGCGCCCTAACCCGGACACATAGGCCATTGAGGTTCCTTAAGTCTGACCATGGATAATCAAGGCCGACCAGTCAAGTTTTAAAACCTTATTCTTTAAACATTCAGTTCGGTCAATTATGTGATGCATTAGTTAGAGTCTATATGCGAGTGTGTTAGAGTCAATATGCAATGGATAAACTGATTTCTTTATTTATGTGAAAAGATTCATTTACAATGAGAGTTTGCCATATAGGCTATTACAATGTACAACGATTCTAAATCCGTCTATCAAACCACCTATCCATCCGCGGCCTCGAGTCTTCACGGCTAAGCCAAGTCCTTTCCACGATCACCATCATGTTCTGAAACAAACAAATCATAAGCATCTATCCGATAACTTAACAGTCAGTTTCTAATGCATGCAACATTAAATCGGTTTCTTTCTAAGTTTATCCCAAAATCCCCTTAGTAACATCCAACTTATCCAGTCCCTTAGCCAGATGGATAATGTTTAGTTCGTGGATCTAGATCAAACCGTCTTAAATACTAAACTATCTTGATGTGCCATAACACAATCAATGCATGATCTAAAACTTAAGCATCGAATCACATGATAAGATAGGCTTACAGCCATGTTCAATTACTCGGTCCTAAGGCCTAAGATACTCGATCTTTCATGTAGAAGAAAAAAAAAGATGAAGTACCTAGGAGAAGGATGTAACCTGTTGGGGTAAAAAATGGTCACGATGAAATCGATGCATGGAAGTTACCGCGGAAACATTATCTCTCTTTCAAGTAAAAAGAAAACATGAAATCATCGCATCCGAACTCCTCATCTCCCAACCCATCTCGTCTCGGTCAACGAATAAAGATGTGCAATCGAGGGAATCGCTTCCGAGTCTAGTCGCCCATACTATACGCATGAAAAAGTCTAGTCGCCCATGGGGGACTAGACGAGTGCAACGTCTAGTCGGCCATGGGCGACTAAACACCACAATGTCTAGTTTCCCATGGGCGACTAGCCGCGTGGAAATGTCTAGTCTCCCATGGTCGACTAGACCGTATCCTCTTCATCACTGTCTCCTTTGAATCTTGACTAGGCTGTTTATTTTTTCGTCTCGATTGGAGTTTCGGTTGAAGTTTTACGAGAAAAATTGCAAAGACTTGTTTTCTCGTGAAACTTTGAGTCAATCGTATAAAATGATAACGGTTAACTTAAACACCATTGCTATCTCGACTATACAATTGCTTTATTATTTTGCGGAGCAGTATCATGAAATCATACGAAGGAAGATTCTCCAAAAAAAATCGTAAAAATTTCTTAAATCACAAAACGGTCTGAAAGGGTCTAAAACGCGATCCCATTGACTATTTTAGACAAGAATGAGCCCAACTATAATGACGATCTACCGGATATCCGCAGAAGCAAAATGAAAAAGAAGATAATCGTCAAGTTTTGAGATAACTATGAAAAAAATCGAGAAGATAAGGAAGATTTCCGCGGAAGAATAAACTCGAATCGGGGGAAGAAAAGGAAAGACGACCAACCTTGAAGACCTATATAAGGGAAGCAAGGGAGAAGGTTGCAAACACACGAAATTCTCTGCAACTCAGCACTTAGAGTGATTAGGCAACTTTCCATTTTTTTGTTATCGAGATGCGACTCAATTAGGTTTTCAAGTCTTAGGTTGTTAGAACTAGAGAACTTGCCGAAATCTCTTGCGGCCAAGGCTTTTACATGTCTTAAACCCTGATACGCAGATTCAGAATAAGATCTCTATTGCTCTTTTCTTTATTTCGATTTATTTTGTTTCGTCTGTTTTTACATAACTTGACTACTTGTCAATAGGCTCAGTAGAAATCAGGACCTCAGGGAAAGTTAGGGTTTCTTAGATTTCCTCCGATTACGGAAACTGGCGGTGTGAATTTTTGTTCCCACAGTTCGGCGCTAGAAAGAGGGGGGGGGGTTTACAGATCTATCTAACTCACAGCCGTAAAACGCTTAGTCCAATATGTCTACAGACTTCTCAGACAATCAACCACCTCGCGAAGGCAACGCCATCGACAATAATGTTGAAAGCACTCCAGCAGCGATGTGTCAGCGGTTAACGCAAACACTGCAGCGTACGAGGAGATTAAAAAGATGTTTGCGACTCTTGAAAAGAATTTGGCTGAACAAGAGAAGCTCACAAGTTTTCTTGCTAAATTGGTTGAAACCCTAACAGCGAGAAACATGGGCATTCTTCCACGTGGAACTACCAAAATACGCGGAAGAAGACTCGACTTCACGACTCTGCACGATAGGTCTACTAACACGCAGAACGTTTTGTCTGATAAAAATTTAGACGAAGCAAACCCAGACGTAACTCGGCCGAACGAGGAAAACACTCAGCCTCTCGAACAAGAAAAATTGGCAAACGAAGTCGAATAGGTCAACTTGGAACCCACCAATCAGTCTGACCCTTGAGATGAAGACGCTGATGTGCATCTAAGGAGGACAAGAAGCCGCGTGGCTCTGGAGAACTCTATGTTCAATATACCCATGACTGAAGAAGAAGAAAACATCTTCTGGGTAGAGCAGGAAAAGTTAGCCGAAGAGAAGTCTCGAATTACTCGCCGCAAAAGCCAACAAACTCGGAAAACTACTGGTAGTGACCCTAGTGAGATGCGCGATCTCTGCGATTATTTCAAAAAAACGGCAGCAGAGGTAAAAGCGGCAAAGTCTCAAATTCACCACACCACCAATGCTGCACCCAAGATCAACAGACTCCTCGAAGAAGCTTGGAAAAATCCGTCCACTGCTCGTATCACTAAAACAAGAGTTTAGGATCCCAAAAAAATCAAAATCCCTGTATACGATGGAAGAAGAGACCCAAAAGCGCATCTGCAACCTTCCAGATTGCGATGGGTAGGGCCAAACTCATGAACAGCGAAAATGATGCCGGCTATTTTTGCCTCTTCATCGAGCATCTCCAGGGAGCAGCACTCGAATGGTTTTCTTGCCTAAAGCGGAACTCCATCGAAAGCTTACATCAACTCAATTCAGAATTTCTCAAGAAATACTCGATGTTCATGAATAGTGAAACCTCCGGCGCCAATATTTGAAGCTTGTCCCAAAAGGAAGACGAATCTCTCTTGACTACATGAACTGATTTAAAAGTGCCATATATAGAGTTAGCGAAATCAGTGATAAGGTGGCTATCTATGCGCTCAGGAAGACTCTATGGTACAAGTTGAAATTCAGGAAGTGGATAACTTTCGAAAAGGAGCGTACGATCCATGATGCTCTTCATAAAGCAACAAACTCGATCATCATCGAAGAAGAGATGAAACTCCTTTCGCAGGAACATCAAATAACTAGTACATCCTCGAAAGACACAACATCAGAGTAGAAGGTTAAAAGGAAAACCTCTTGTAACAACAAACACGTCAATTACGAGGGGGAAGACGTCTAGGGAGCGCACAATTATGCCATACACTCAGAGTCAGAACAAGAAAGAACATCTGGAAACACATTGACCCAAAACTTGACCTACGACGAGACGACATTCTGCGAGTTTCACCAAAGTTCCCGGTGTGCGGCTAACGGCAAAACTGCTCGCAGGAGAAATTTCGGAGGTAACAAGCATAAAAGACCTCATCCGAGATATCGACCCAACGCCAAAGCCTGATCAAAATCTTCCAGCGGAAAACATTCCTCAAGGAAATTGGTCGGGCAAAACTGGAAAACATGGAAGAAGGGAAGATGACAAAGGCAACGAAAATAATCGTGCAGGGTAAACACGATCATCGGAGGATCGCAGTACTGCCACGATGCCCTCTCGTTCATACAAGCTTATCAACGCAAAGACGAGACAGTCAAATATCAGTACCCGCCCGAGATTTCCCAAACGATATGATCACTTTCGACGAGTACAAGACCGCCGGAATCGACAAACCTCACTGTGATCCATTCGTAATTGATCTCGTAATAAAGGATCTCGAGATTGCCAAAGTTCTTGTAGACACAGGAAATACCATTGACAATATATTCTGCGACACACTCAGAAGGATGAACGTCAATCTATCTGAGGTCACACTAATGCCAAGAACACTCACGGGTTTCTTTAACGTCAATGACCCTCAAATCGATCAAAGTCCTGGTCATGGCCAAAGAAGTCACAAAGATCGTCAATTTCGCGGTCGTCAAAACAGCCATCTATAAGGTAATCATGGGAATGCCTTGGATAAACTCTATGAAGGAAGTCCCCTCAACATATCACCTGGGCATCAAATTTCAGACTTCGAACGGAACCTCAGCAATATGGGGATTGCAAAAGCAGTCGCGACTTCGCTTCCTGGCTAAACATAAGCTGAGGCAAATCAATACGACATCTATGGTTAAATCCAAATGCCCGAAGATAACTCAGTCTCCGACTGCAAGTGCTTCTGAAAAGCACAATCCAGAATCGCCCACCCGACCAACGGCTTCAGACAAAGAAAGCAAACAAGCTACCGAGCCCAACACCCTTTCCCAACCAAAGGAGATAAACATGGAAGAAGTCATCGATCCAGCAAAAGTCACTTCGACTGAGGCGATCGACGCAGCAGAAACAGCCAAGTAAAAACACTCACGTCAAAAACTTGAAATACGAGATGGCTTGATCCCCGAAAGGGGTAAGTAGGAAACTCGTCGCAAGACGAGTTCAGCTGTACCCTCTCTCAAAATGTAAGGGGGGGGGGAGTGGGTACGTATACATATACTCGTATACTCCCACATTTTAGCAATATTTGCCTATGTACTCGATATTTTTAAAACTTTTCGATAATAAGAATACGCAGTATGACTCCAGAAGGTTTCACAATCTCTTTTTATCACTTGAAATACTTGATATCCAAAAGTACTTTACGACTATGATAACAATTGGTTAAGAAACGCCGAGGCACGAAAAAATGGTTGTCGTATAGCCCGGAAATAGAAATATCACGAATAAACAACTCATTAAAAACCAAGCAAACTCTGAATGCTTCCAAAAGCATCCTTCAGAAAACATATAAGTCTTCACGACAACAACTAAATATCTTCGAAACCCGCAAAACATTTCGAAAAACAATACACTAAGAAAACTTTTGAACGGAAAAACACTTCTCAATAAACAACTACACAAATGACTCTCGGATACGGTCAAAAATGACCTTCAACCGAAACACTAGACCCCATTCTCAAAAACTTTAGATCATCTTACACATAAAACATATCTTCAGAAAACAAAAGCGATACGCGAGAAAACATTAGAAAATATAGTTTCAAACTCAAAACAAATTACCAAAGCACTCAATCCGTAACTATAAATTAACAATAAATCATAAGAGCATACACTCGCTCTTATATCGCATTAAGCGATTGGCCCCGCCGAGTACATCAACCATTCTCTAATGGAATGTTTATAACTCCTCTCATAGGATTGGTCCTCATACATCTGACAGAAGGATATAACACGCTATAAAATAAATCCGAAATCTTGGTCATCACTTCCAGACGACTTCAGAATTATCTTTGGAGATATGCTCGGTTTCCGATCGATGCAAGTCTTTTTAGCCGAGAACTAACCGCATACTTCAATATTGAGACATAATCAGGTCGAAACTACAAATGGGTAACGAAAGCCGGAATAGTCACACAAACCCTAAAACTGAAAGTAGGCCTAGGTCTTGCCCTAAACCCAACACACTAGTCTCAAACATCTCTGGCATAGTATCTAACTGATACGAGACCACAAACCTTGTCTCTTCGCTTACATTTGTATGTTCATAGAAACCGAAAAAACTAAGTTTTGAATACCTGCACCCAAAATGAACAACGTCGTAACGATTCTTCAAAGAGTTAGACACGAGATGACGACTCACATTCATTCCTCTACATCCATAATACCACTCATACACTATTAAAAACAAAATATACTTATTTTAAAGAAACGCCTCAGAGTGACAGGGATTCGAAGCCACACATGGCCAGTCCCGATAAGTCTAATGGCCAGCCCTGATAAGTCTAACGGCCATACTTGCCCAAAACGATAGTATAAACACAACATAGGGGACACACTCCCTTAAAAACACGGATATCCTTCACGGATCTCATTCATAGTTCCTAGACATTGACCTCCCGATTGAGTAATCACTAACGCGCTGCTCGACCTCGACATCCTCTCTTGGGCGGCAGGTCCAACGTCTTCTGAATAAAGAGAAACAGGACTCGGGGCCCAGTGCTCCCAAATTTTACTCTCTATTTGAGGGATTGTCGATTCCATGCTGTAAAGGTCGGCTAGATGCTTTGATATCATTGCCTCTTCGGTCTTGAAGTCATAGTCGCTTCCCTGCGTATGCCAAAGAGAACCAACGGAACCTCGACACTCGCGATAATCCCAGAATGACTTATACGACACTCGTGAACTGCGTCGAACGATCATTCATGATCGAAGCCATCTCTCTTCAACCAGCTCTACGCTCACGAAGAAGAAGGCGCGCTCGCCCCCGCTCAAAATCTTTCTCGTGAAGAAGGCATGCATCAGCCTCACCCTTCAAACAAGCATTTTCCTTATGGGCCATCTCAACTCTGAACCTAGCCGTCTGTGCTTCAAGATGGCTCACCCTAAGGGGCTCTTCCATCACATGAAGGCCCTGCATGAACCCCTTCGTTAGAAGTAAATTATACAAAACAATGATGAAGTAAATGAGAAAAACCGACCCCCATGCAGAGTCGCGATGCTTCCGTAAATTTTGCCAATCTAACATGTTCTTAGCTGGTCTCAGGCTGACCCTATGGAACGGTAAGAGAGGCGACAATCTGACTGGCACCGCTCCGATCTCCAGCAAAGAGATTGCGATACCAATCCGCTGAGGGTAGATCCACCCATCGAAAGCAACATCGCCTTCATCGCAGCGACTTGTTTGTTCTTGGGAGATGTCTCCCCCTCTCCCTCACAACAGGTTTCTCGTAAGGAACGTATTGGTCCATGAACGGATCCAATTCTTCCTCCACGACCGTGTGAGGTCAAGCTCGAGCGTTGATGTGCCTCAGGACGTAGATCCAACCCAGGGTGGTGATCTTGTCAACCATCTTGACCCAACTGAGTTTTCCCCACTAGATCGTGCGGAACGTACTGCCCGTACTACCCCATCCGATCATGTCGTCCGTATCGACCGTGCTATCTACCGTCTTGACCCATGGACGTCCGAACTTGAGCTTAGGCCAGAACCACGAGCTGACGATGGAAATGACCGACCCCCATGCATCCTTTGTCGACCTTCTCGACACGCTAAGACTGATAATTAAGCCAGACTTTAGTTGAGACGTGAAGAATCCGAAGACGAATGTGCTTTCTCACTTTTCGCCCGTTTGGTTCGTGCCGCACAGCCCAACTACCGTACTGATGTTCTTGCATCCGTGTTCGACCCATTGACGAACTTCTCTCACCCATATTTCTCTAAGGCAAGACTTCTCAAACTTTCCGAATACTTGACCTCGCCAGGACGCGACTCGTTCGTGAAGGACACCCGGCGGACTATACTGATCGACCAGCGTGTGTCTTTCTCCTTACTGCCATGGACCCGATCAACCCGGATGAACCTGGACAAGTAGGCGAAGGGTTGTCTTGACCAGTCTGCCTCAAAATCAGAATCTTTGATTCCTTTTATTATTCTTAGTCAAATTTATGTTTCATAGTTGTGTGATTCCCACAAATCTTTATGTTTTCCTTTGATCACAACTAGTATAAGTATGTAAACTCTTCTCATAATTTATCAATCAATTTGCCCCCTTTATTTTTGAGTTTATCTCTTTGTTATATGCTTAGAATACTTCATTGTTTCTTGGTGCATAATATCCAAGCAAACAACCTTCTTTTGTTGAACTTGTGCGTCATATCAAGCAACAATCAAATTCAGGAATATCAACAGCCTTCTGCAACTGTTGTGCGACCCTTCAATCCATCAATTTTCATTCAATCCGTCTGAGTTCATATCCAAAGTCCGGCTGAGTGATCCTTCACTAATTTGGGTGTATCAAAGTGTATCAAAGTGGTATCAGAGCCACTCAACCGGTACTCTCTTTCCACTTTTCTCATCTTCCATTTCTAAACACTTCTTCTTCATCTTTCTATCTCAAATTTGGGCCATCTCTTTACCTTTGCCATAGCTTTAAAAAAACGAAAGAAAAAAATATCTATAAAAAAGAAAGAAAACAAAGTTTGATTTATTTAGCTAGGTGGTGGAAGAGAAATCCTGCTGGCTGAGGAGAAATCCAACCTTATAGTGGTTAAAACGGATTTAAAAACCAAATCTCTTATCTTTCTATCTTGTGTTCATCCCTTGTTGCTTGGAGATTCCATTGGGTTACTTTGATTTGTTCTCTTAGAACATTGAGAAAAGACTCTTGAGTGACAACTAAATGTTTGAGAGAAGCTCTAGAGTGGGTGAGATTAAACAATTGAGTGTGTGAGGATTTTATCTACTAATCTTTTGTGTTTAGTATTTTCAGGAAACCATGGGCAGTGAAGAAGAAAGAAACTGACCCGGAAATTCTGTTGCTGTTTTATCTAACTTGCAAATAAGGGCATTGAATGATTCTATGGCTAAACTTATCAGAGACTTGACAAGATTCAGGTCAGCCAACAGATGCGTCCTTGAACCGGAGCATGAAGAGATCGCCTGAGGAGGCCCAACTGGTCCGATGATGAGATGCAAGAAGAGGATTTCCAAAAGGAAGATGAAAGACCTATCAACCAACCTAGGAGTGGTCAAAGAAAATGTTATCAAGGTAATGTTAATCCTTTTGCTAGAAATGAACAAGCTGATGATAGCTTAGGAGGTCTGAAACTTAAACTCCCAACTTTTGATAGCAAAAATGATCTAGATGCTTTTCTTGAATGGGAAAAGAAAAATTGAGCTTGTTTTTGATTGTCAAAACTTTTCTGAACTTAAGAAGGTTAGTGATACTCCCAAATTAGCGAAGGATCACTCAGCAGGACTTTGGATATGAACTCAAACGGATTGAATGAGAACTGATGGATTGAAGGGTCGCACAACAGTTGCGGAAGGCTGTTGATATTCCCGAACTTTGATTTTTGCTTGACATGACGCACAAGTCCAACAAAAGAAGGTTGTTTGCTTGGATATTATGCACCAAGAAATAGAGAAGTGTTCTAAGCATCGAACAAAGAGATAAACTCAAAAACAAAGGGGAAAATCGATTGATAAATATGAGAAGAGTTTACATACTTATACTAGTTATGTTCAAGGAAAACACAAAACTTTGTGAGAATAACACAACTAGAAAACATAAATTTGACTAAGAATAATAAAAGGAGCCAAAGACTCTGGTTTTGAAGAAAACTAGTCAAGGAAACCCTTCGCCTTCTTGTCAAGGTTCATCCGGATTGATCGGGTCCATGGCAGTAAGGAGAAGGACGCATACAGGTCGATCAATACAGTCCGCCGGGTGTCCTTCATGAAAGAGTCGCATCCTGGATAGGGTCAAGTCTTCAGAAAGTTTTAGAATTCTTGCCTTAGAGAAATATGGGTGAGAGTAGTCCATCAATGGGTCAAACACGTGTTAATATGAGAAGCCAATGTCCATCTTCTTCTGCAAGAGAAGTACCTAAAAGTATACTTATTCTTGTTTGAATAGGTTTGCCCCTTGAGAATTGATGCCAGTGTGTGTGTGCATTGTTTGAATCAGGTACTTGGAGCTCATGAGAAGAGTCTGGTCTGGATCAAACCCTTTGAAGATGGCAGGTTGTCAGAAGAAAGGGGGAGACAAAGAACTAGCTACATGGAGAGTTCCAAGCATTTTTGAGTGTGAAACAAGGAAGGCATTGGTGCCTGCTTGCCATTGAAGTAAGGCCATGATCCAGGGTTTATGAGTCCCTAAACTTGATCATAAGACTCATAAACCCCACTGGACAATCCCTAGGCTGAGAGTAGTTGCACTCTTTTTCCCTAAGTGATGGTTTTACCCCATGAGGTTTTCCACACTTAGGTTTTTAATGAGCCTAATTTTGACTGAAATGCTTAGAATGATCAGCACAGAGCAGGGAAACGAGATCACACTCATGACTCCTTATCATTTCATCCATCTTGTTGTTCCTTAGTGGATGGCTCATTTTTAGCTAGTTCCCACCCTAAAACCCATAACCTTTGTTCCACCTTCATGCATTCTGTTATTCTAATTGTCATATGTGTAGAATTATGCAAAAGGGCCAGAGAGGAAAGGATCAACGCAGCCTTAACTCGTTTCTGCTGAATTGAACCACTGATCAAGGGTGAAGAGAACAAGGCAGAAAGATCAAGGGTGGAGATAACAAGGCAGTCGATGAGAACTAGCTAATTAGAAAGACCATCCGACTGTTCTCTGAAGTAAGGAGCAAGGAGACCTAGAAAATCAAAAGAAAGGCATCAGAACCATCAGAGGCACCAAACATTACTTGTAAATACCCTCTCTCGTCATCATCATCATTTATTCAGTAAAAAAAAAACGTTATATATTCTCATTGATGATTGAGAGAGGAAGAAACAGTGTCTCTGATTGGGGAAAACATTTCGGTGGGAAAAAGTTTGACAGATCAAGGTGGGGAGAACAAGCAAAACAAGTTAGGCTGCGGAGATCAATGGATCCATCCTCTCTTACAATTTTGTGTGATCCCCTACATTCCTTTACAGAAAATGGTAACCACTAAAACTTGCAACCCCACAAACAGAAAAGGCCTGTTCATACCTAGCGTCGTCTACCCTGTCTAGTGCTATGATAAGATATGCTCATGTCACTCTTAATTTGAACATAAGGAGTTTTGTTAGAAAGGTGTAACATTGCAGGTTTGACACACAGAGTATGGAGCTGATTTTGAACAGCAGTCGGGGGTGTTCTGGTAAAGGTGTGCAGTCCTAAATGCAGCTTGTATGGTTCAGAGATTTGTGGTTAAAGAATGGTTTCTGAGAATAGGAGAGTTCCCACACCTTGAGTCTTGTCTAGCATGTTCCAATGTTTGAAATTGTTTGAGGACAAACAAAGATCTAAGTCTTGGGGAATTTGATATAGTGTGTTTTTAACATACTTTGATTGTGATTTATTGATCTTTCTCATGCAATTATAGGGTAATCACAGCTCTATTTGAGACATTTCAGGTTCAAAAGAGGTTGCGGAACTTTGGAGGAAAACATGAAGAAAAAGGGGAAATTTGAATTTTGTCTTGGAGAACAACCCCAAAGACCAAGCATAGCCTTGATTCCCGCGGAGATATTTTAGGAAACTACAGATTCTCTTAGGATTTACCCTAATTTTATTTCCCCCTCCTTCCAGCTGCCACAAAAAACTTTAAAAAGAAGGGCACGACTATTAGGAGAAGCAGACTCTTTTCAGCTCGATTTTCTCTTAGATTTTTCAGCAAAAGCTCATTCGGATTCATTACTTTGTAAGAGAGAAAGAAATCTTCACCTTGTTCTCGCGATTAGAGAATATTCCTTGAACCCTATTTTTAGTTTTTGATTTCGATTTATGGAGTATTATTCAGTAATCCTTGCTGTTTTATTTGCTATGATTGCTGAGTAGTCAATATTGTTAGTTTAGGGTGATAGATTCATAATGCTACACACAAATAAGTTGTATGTTCATTGATAGCCTTTATTGTAAACTTAACTTAATGCTAGCATGAATCTGATCACTTTATGTTAGATCTAGGGTTTCATCTATTCATTAACCGTGTTATAGATTGACTGATCTGTTTAGAATAAGTATTATATCCCTAATCAGCGAAAATATATATTAGGGTGTAATATGAACTGAGTAGGCCTGATGGTTACTGTTGATAGACAGAACTCAGAACAAGCGACAGCTTAGTCTCCGGGGATGTTCTCTGAAAGGAACAAACACCACGACAGTGGGATGTTCTAGCCATTGATCTATGTTCTAGGCTTGTTCTTAATTCGAACTTGAATAATTGTGTGGCTTGATGATATCTAACACTCGTTTAATCACCCTAGATTAGCTTTTCACCAAATTTAAAACAGCTCAAACCGTACATTGATCTCTGTTATTTTTACCTAGTTCTCTGTTAAATCTGAAAGTTTTAGCTAAGAAATTAAAACTCTTAAGATATAGTGTAAAACGGTCCTCTGGAATTGAATCTCAAGTACTACCACTACAACTGTTAACTTGGTAGTAGAAAGATCCGATTTTTAGTGTATCAAGAATCTGAAATGCCTCCTCTTGAGCTTGTTTTCATTTGAACCCAATATTCTTCTTGACCACTTCAGTAACTGGGGCTGCTATAGTGCTGAAGTTCTGAACAAACCTCCAGTAGAACCCATCAATATCATGAAAGCTCCTTACCTAACCAACAGTCGTTGGACTAGACCAATCTCGGATGGCTTTGGTCTTTTCCTTGTCCGCCCTGAGTCAATCAGCACCTACAACAAAGCCTAAGACCACTATATGATCTGTTCCAAAAGATAATTTACCAAGATTTGCAAACAGTCTTTCTTTCCTAAGAACTTGAAGATCATATTTCAAATGCATATTATGATCATCAAGAATTGTTGTAGATAAGAATGTCATCAAAGTAGACAACAACAAAATGGCAAATAAAAGACCTCAAGTTATGATTTATCAAACACATGAATGTGCTAGGTGCATTAGTAAGACCAAATGGCATGACAAGCCAATCATACAATCCTAGCTTAGTCTTAAATGCAGTTTTCCACTCATCACCTTCTTTCATACGAATTTAGTGATAGCCGATTTTCAATCAATTTTAGAGAAAACAGAGTAACCATGCAACTCATCTAGCATGTCATCAAGCCTAGGGATTGGATGCATATATTTTACTGTTATGTTGTTGATGGCACGACAGTCCACACACATGCGCCAAAAGGCATCCTTTTTGGCCACAAGGTAAACATGCAAGACGCAAGGACTAAGGCTTTCCCTGATGTAGCCCTGCTCAAGAAGCTCACCAATCTGCTTTTGAATTCCTTTGTTTCCACCGGGTTGGTTCGGTAAGCTAGACGGTTCAGAAGAGACACACCCGTTACAAAGTCAATCTTGTGCTCAATGCCTCTTACTGGTGACAATCCCTTAGGATTCTCATCTAGAAAAATATCAAAAAATTCATGCAAGACATCTATCAAATCACTCAGAATTTCCACTGCAAGGTCAAAAGAAGCCATTAATTTTTTTTTTGTAAACAAGCAAAAAAATGGCTGTGGAGAATACAAGGATTTCCTCATGTTCGCCCGACTTTGGTTCTTTGTATCGACTCCTCTTAAGTTGGACCTGACATTGGTGAACCTCCAACAGAGTCAAAGGGACCATAGTGATCTTCTTTCCCTATGATCAAAGAAGTGTCGGTTTGTGTAACCATCATGCACTTCTTTCTTATCAAATTGCCATGGTCGACCCAAAAAGATGTGGCATGCGTCCATGGGAAGGACATTGCAAAGGACCTCATCCTCATATCGACCAATGGTAAGAGGAACTGTGACTTGCTCCTTCACGTACTGCTCACCAGCTTTGTTTATCCATTCCAACCTGAAAGGTCGAGAGAGTGGCTTGGTCTCAATTCCAAGTTTCCTAACAAGAGTGTCACTAGCAACATTAGTGAAACTGCCACCATAAATATTCATAAAACAAACTTTATCAAAAACCAAACATCTAGAGTGAAAAAGATTCTCCCTTTCTTCTCGTTCATTGGTTTTGGGCTGAACACTCAATGATCTCCTAGTGAAAAGAAGTGGACTATGAGCTGGGTAGTAAAAGTGGTTGTCCTCTTCGTAAAAGATCGGACCAGAAACATCATCAAAGGTCGGACCTAAATCATCGTCCAAGTGATCGTCCTCCTCATCCAAGATGGGACCAAGTGCATCGTCCAAGGGTCTCCTAGCAACAAGAAGTGGCCCATGATGTGGGTAATCGAATGGTTCTTCCTCCTCATCATAGATCGGACCAAGATCTTCCTTGTCCTTCTTTTCATCCTCGGATTCAACTTCACCCTTCTCCGTGAGAATCATCACTTTCCGGTTCGGACTCTTGTTGGCATAGTGTCCAATGCCTTGACATTTGAAGCACCAAATGTCTCTTGCCCCACTGGGGGTCTCAACTGCTTTTCCTCTGTCAACACGAGCACAAACATCATTCTTAAAAACCAGAATTTTTTTGTGGTTGGAGACTTGCCTTTGTCTTGGTAGCTTGGTTTGGGAGCAAAGGCCGGCTTAAAGTAGCTCTTTATTTTGACTTTCTGCTCGGTCAGAACTGCCTTGTGTAACATCTGCTCCACACTTCCATATTGTTGAAGCTTCATTATGTCCTGAATGTCCCGGTTGAGACCTGAGAGAAATCTGGCCATGGTAGCGTCCAAGGGCTCATCAACATCCGCCTTGATCATCAAGATTTTCATCTCTTGGAAATAGTCCTCCATGGTTTTGGTTCCTTGGAGCAAGCGTATGAGTTTCTGGTGTAGATCTCTGTGATAGTGGGTAGGTCAGCATGGTAAGCTCGTCCCATGAAGCTATCGATCGTTAACCTGTCCTTCTCCTATGAGTCACAACTTGATCATACAAGTTAATAGCATAGCCAGTAAACTCAGTTCCTGACAATCTAACATTATTAAGTTCAGAAAAGTTTTCACAATCAAAAACATGCTTAACTTTTCTTTCCCATTCAAGAAAAGCATCCAGATCATTTTCGCCGTCAAAAGTTGGGATTTTAAGTTTCAAACCTCCTAAGATATCATCAGCTCGTTCATTTCTAGCAAGAGGATTAACATCACCTTGATCACGGTTTCTTTGACCTCTCCTAGGTTGGTTGATGTATCTGTCATCGTCCTCGTGGAACTCCTCCTCTTGGATATCATCATCGGACCGGTTAGGCCTCCTTGGGCTATCTCTTCTTGCTCCAGTTAGAGGACGCGTCTGTTGTCTGACCTGAATCTCGTTAAGCCTCTAATGGATCTACTCTAAACCTGCATTCATAAGGTTATCAATAGAACATTCAAAACACTCATTTGCAAGTTAGATAAACCAGAAACAGAAATTCCAGGTTGGTTTCTTTCTTCTTCACTGTCAATGGTTTCTTGAAAATGCTAAACACAAAAGATTAGTAGATAAATCCTCGCACACTCAAGTGTTTAATCTCACCCACTCTAGGGTTTCTCTCAGAAATTTAGTGGTCACTCAAGAGTCTTTTCTCAATGTTCTAAGAAAACAAATCAAAGTAACCCAATGGAATCTCCAAGCAACAAGGGATGAATGCAAGATAGAAAGATAAGAGATTTATTTTTTGAAATCCGTTTTAACCACTCTAAGACTGGATTTCTCCTCAGCCAGCAGGATTTCTCTTCCACCACCTAGCCAAATAAATCAAACTTTGTTTTTTTTTATATAGATCTTTTTTTTAAAGAAAACTATGGAAAAGGTAAAGAGATGGCCCGAATTTAAGATACAAAGATGAAGAAGTGTTTAGAAATGGAAGATGAGAAAAATGGAAAGAGAGTACCGATTGAGTGGCTCTGATACCACTTTGATAAGCCCAAATTAGGGAAGGATCACTCAGCCGGAGTTTGGATATGAACTCAGACAAATTGAATGAGAACTAATGGATTGAAGGGTCGGACAACAGTTGCGGAAGGCTGTTGATATTCCCAAACTTTGATTGTTGCTTGATATGACGCACAAGTCCAACAAAAGAAGGTTGTTTGCTTGGATATTATGCACCAAGAAACATAGAAGTGTTTTAAGCATAGAACAAAGAGATAAACTCAAAAACAAAGGGGAAAAATCGTTTGATAAATTGTGAGAAGAGTTTACATACTTATAATGTGGTCAAAGAAAGCATAAAGATTTGTGGGAATTACACAACTAGGAAACATAAATTTGACTAAGAATAATAAAATGATTCAAAGAATTTGATTTTGAAGCAAAGTGGTCAAGGCAACCCTTCGCCTACTTGTCCAGGTTCATCCGGGTTGATTGAGTTCATGGCGGTAAGGAGAGGGATGCACGCGGGTCGATCGGTACAGTCCGTCGGGTGTCCTTCACGAACGAGTCACGTCCTGGCGAGGGTCAAGTCTTCAGATAGTTTGAGAATTCTTGCCTTATAGAAATATGAATGAGAGAGGTCCATCAATGGGTCGAACACGTAGGCAAGAACATTAGTACACTCGTCAGGCTGTGCGGTACGAACCAAATGGGCCAAAAGTGAGAAGGCACGGTCGTCTTTGGATTCTTCACGTCCCAACTGAAGTCTGGCTTGACTATCAGTCTTATCTTGTTGAGAAGGTCGAGAAAGGATGCCTGTGGGTCGGTCAGTTCCATCGTCAGGTTGTGGTTCTGGCCTAAGCTCCAATCCGAATGTCCGCGGGTCGAGATGGTAGATAGCACGGTCGGTACGGAATGCATGATTAGATGGGGTGGTACAGGCAGTACGTTCAGCACGATCTGATGGGGAAACCTCAGTTGGGTCAATCTGGTTGACAAGATCACCACCCTAGGTCGGGTCTATATCCTGAGGCACATCAGTTTGATTGGCAGCAACTGCGTTTACTGGCTATGCTATTAACTGGTATGATAAATTTGTGACTCCCAGGAGAAGGACAGGTGAACGACTGATAACTTCATGGGACGAGCTTACCATGCCGATGAGGAGACGGTTTGTACCTATGAATTATCATAGAAATCTACACCAGAAACCCAAACGCTTGCCCCAGGGAACCAAATACGTGGAGGACTATTTCCAAGAGATGGAAATCTTGATGATCAAGTCGGATGTTGATGAGCCCTTGGACACTCCCATGGCCAGATTTTTCTTTGGTCTCAACCGAGACATTTAGGAAAGAATGGAGCATATGTTACACAAGGCAATTCTTATCGAGCATCAAGTCAAAAGAAAGAGCTACTCTAAACCGGCCTTTGCTCCCAAATCAAGCTACCAAGACAATGGTAAGTCTCCAACCACAACAAATTATGCTTTTAAGAATGATGTTCCTGCTCATGTTGATAGAGGAAAAGCAGTTCATACTCCCAGCCGTGCAAGAGACATTAAATGCTTAAAATATCAAGGCCTTGGACAATATTCCAACAAGTGTCCGAACCAGAAAGTGATGATTTTCATGGAGAATGGTGAAGTTGAGTTCGGGGATGAAAACAAGGACAAGGAAAATCTTGGTCCAATCTATGATGAGGAGGAAGAACCATTCGATTACCCACATCATGGGCCACTTCTTGTTGCTAAGTGACCCTTGGACGATGCACTTGGTCCCATCTTCGATGAGGAAGACGATCACTTGGAAGATGATCTAGGTCCTACAATTGATGATGATTCTGGTCCAATCTTTAATGACGAGGACAACCACTTTGACTACCCAGCTCATGTTCTACTTCGTGTCACTAGGAGATCATTGAGTGTTTCAGCCCAAAACCAATGAACGAGAACAAAGGGAGAATCTTTTTCAGTCTAGATGTTTGGTTCTGATAAAGTTTGTTCTTTGAGTATTGAAGGTGGCAGTTGCACTAGCATTGCTTGTGACACTCTTGTTAGAAAACTTGGACTTGAGACCAAGGCACTCTCTCGACCTTTCAGGTTGTAATGGCTAAACAAAGCTGGTGAGCAGTACGTGAAGGAGCAAGTCACAGTTCATCTTACCATTGATCGATATGAGGACGAGGTCCTTTGCAATGTCCTTCCCATTGACGCATGCCCCAACCTTTTGGGTCGACCATGGCAGTTTGATAAGAAAGCAGTGCATGATGGTTACACAAACCGACACTCCTTTGATCATAAGGGAAAGAAGATTACTTTGGTCCCCTTGACTCCGTTGGAGGTTCACCAAGATCAAGTTCAACTTAAGAGGATTCGAGACAAAGAACCAAAGCTGGGCGAACCGGAGGTATCTCACAGAAATTCCAACTTCTTTGTCAAGGAAAGTCAGGTCAGAAAATCCTTGTATTCTCAACAGCCATTTCTTTTGCTTGTCTACAAAGAAACTCTAATGGCTTCTTCTGACCTTGCACCGGAAATTCTGAGTGATTTGATAGATGTCTTGCAGGAATTTCCTGATGTTTTCCAGATGAGAATCCTTAGGGATTGCCACCAGTAAGAGGCATTGAGCACCAGATTGACTTTGTCCCGGGTGCGTCTCTTCCAAACCGTCCAGCTTACTAAACCAACCCAGTGGAAACAAAGGAAATTTAAATGCAGATTGGTGAGCTTCTTGAGAAGGGCTACATCATGGAAAGCCTTAGTCCTTGCGTCGTGCCTTTGGTCCTTGTGCCCAAAAAGGATGGCTCTTGGCGCATGTGCCTATTCATTACCAGTTTTAGGCTATGTTCTAGCCTCTAATACGTGTGTCTAGGATATGTTTTAGAGTATTTATAGGTCCAGGGACGTTTTGGAGATAAATGGAGATACTTGGAGCTTTTGGAGCATTTAGAGGAGAAGAATCCGTAGCTGAATATTTGAGGAGTCGAAGTACAAGTCTATCATCGATCGACGACACAACCTTGGAATCGACCGATGATGAAAGACCAAGGTCTACTGATGCTGCACAATTGCCATTGATCGACACCTAACTCGCAGACAACCGACTGAAAAGCCCAAGTTTAGAGGACAAAAGAAAAGAATGCCCTGGACGAGTTTTGATCTAAATTTAAGGTTTTTATATTTATGCTCATGTATTGAGAGCATGAAGAGTATGCAAGTACAAACGTAGGCAAGGATTGATATAAATCACATAGATTTATAGTTTTAGGTTTTTAGGGGAGAGGATTCATAACTCCCTAGGGAGATTTGTATTAGAACCCCAATATTTTATCAATGCATTCTATTCAGATTATTATTCTTTCTTTGATTATGTCTGAGTAGTCATCACTAGATTTAGGGTTGATGATAGCAATCATGGATTAGCCCAAAGTATGATTGCTAGTTAAGTTAATATCCATAAATTGAGTTGTGCTTGATGCTTGCATTCTAGAGTAGCTAACTAGGATCTCAAAAGTAGGACATGGACGACTATGAGAGTAGGTTATGTGCCAGAACAGACTACATTGAACTAGGCTGTTAGGCGCATGCGAGAGCTGTTCTAACAAGTCTGTCGGACTTATCAAATCTCGTTCACACTTACTTCTGATTTCACCGTCGATCGACATCAGGCCTTAGCCGTCGATCGATGGTGTTTCCTTTTTCTCGCATACAAGAGTTGGAGTTAAAAGAGTCAGAATAGTTAATATTTGAGTCCTAGTATATTTACATATATGTGCTTCCTATCCACTATAATCCATTAAGCTTGAACTCCTAGATCTAGCATATTAACATTTGCATGAAGTTAGTTTATTAGAATATTTCCATATTTGCATTATAATCATATTTTCATATATCTACTTCTTGATAAGGAATATTTCCTTAACTGATTGTTTGCCACTAATATATATATATTCACCTAGCTTAATCTTTAGAAATAAGAAATCTATTTTGTGCCATTGCTCTCTATGGATTTGATACCTAAGTACTACACCTGATCTCTTTTGGCAAGAGTACTATTCGTGTGTTAAAGACTAGGGTTAATTTGATAGTGATTTGTGTAGGATATTTATACCCTGCTAGATCAACTAAAACACACATGTTAAATTTGGTGTCATTGCCGGGGAGCATTGATCGCCATTAGATTTAATTTCTAGGATTTAGTCTAGGTTTGTTACTACATTCAAGTTACTAAAATTTTATTTTTCTTGTTTTTCAGGTGCATACAAAGACACACCAGGAACATTGAAGGAAAAGAACTACTATTCTCTGTCCCCAATAGAATCGAACGTACGATCCGCAAAGAAAGACGACAAGCATCGATCAACAGCACCAACACAGTGTTTACCAACACATATTTACGGACAGCATCGACCGACATCAGAACTCGAGCATCGACCGAGACTGATCACATACCGACAATCGATAGAATAATACCCGCATTGATCGACAGAAACGAACGATTTTAGATGGCCGCGACGTTAATATTGATTCGGGATGAGAATGGAAACATGCATGACCAACACTATTATCTGCGTAATGCAGCAGGTGAAAAGATAGACGATCAGGAGGCTGTAATCCCTGATGCATAAGTCGCAGCCGTCGCTGCACCAGCTCAACCTGAAGCTAATGTCCAAGCTTCTCAGAGAACACTGGCTGACTACAACCGTCCAGACCAGTTCTACGCCAACAGATCCGTTATTCGCCCTCCAGCTTTTCAGAGGAATGATTTGAAATCAAGCCCGCCTTCTTAGGACTAGTAGCGTAGTCACCTTACCATGGGTTACGGCAAGAGGACCCTATGGATAATCTGGAGCGATTTGAGGATCTAGTGACTGCTATCAAAGCCAATGAGTCCCCAAGGAAGATCTCTTTTGTAAGTTCTTCAAGTACTCACTTGCTCGAGAAGCTTCATATTGGCTTAAGAAGTTACCACCAGAATCTCTGACATCCTTGAATGACATTAAGAATGCTGTCTTGCGCAAGTTCTTTGATGACGCAAGAGCAGAAGACCTGAGGAGCAAGATTACTACTTTTTTCACAGGAACCCCTAGAGTCTTTCAGAAAATCTTGGATGAGATTTAAATCATACCAAAGAGACTTTCCACACCATGGGTTAAACAAAGTGCAACTTCTCAGCACTTTCTTAGAGGTATTGGATTATAGTATCAGATGGCTTTGGATACAACTAGTGAGGGAAATTTTAGCACTAGGAATCCTGAAGAAGCTACAAGGTTGATTGAGAATCTAGCATCCAGCAGCAACACCAAGAACACAGACTTTGAAAGAAAGAGATCAAATCCAACTATGAGTAAGGATCAAATTGAAGAGGTCAAGGCAAAACTGGATAGTGTTCAGAAATTCTTCAGGAAGCAGGTCACTTTTGCAAAGGTAGAAGCAATAAAGTCTGGAGATGATGAGATTGAAGAAGAGGCTGTGAACTACATTGATGGGAATGGTTTCCAGAGACAAGGGAATCAAGGCTTCAATAGGAACTCCTATGGGAATGGTCAAATGAGTAGCTTTAATCAGGGTTCACAGCGAAAGCCTTTCAACAACAACAAAAATTATGGATCTTCTTACTACCAGAATCCTCCTCCAGAAACTCAGGAAAGCAAGATTGAAGCAATGGTTAATAGAGTTTTAGAGGGACAACAAAAGATGACTGTGGATTTCAATGGAAAGATATATGGGCTGTACCTCAACCTCAACACCGAGTTTGAGAACCTCAACACCCATGTGAAGAAGCTAGAGAATAAAGTGCTGCAAACAAGTTAAACCAAGAAGGAGATTTTCATGTGGAAAGTTCAATGTCATTTGGCAGTTCGCATTGGTGTTGATCGATACTAACCAAAGAACGTCGATCGATAGAGAATCCTGCAGCATCAATAGCTTTTTGTGAATCGACTAACATCGATCGACACCTACATGAGACAATCGATCGACATAGAGATAGAGAGATCGATTGACAATGCGACTTCAACATCGATCGACATATGAGGAAGCCGGTCCGACAATCAAGCATTGCTGCAAATTTGATTGTGCGTCCAACCAGAACGGTTTCAGAATAATATACTGACACATCTGAAAGTATTGATCTTATAGAGAAGATGAAGGACACTCCAAGAGGAATCAAAAGATCCCCAAACATCTACGCAGAGAAGCAAATGCAAAAGAGATGGACAGCTTTACCAAAAGAATTCTCAAAATTCCCTTAGATACTCCTTTTGATAAAGCTTATTATACCCACAGGTTGTAGATGTTTTTCAGGGAAACAAGGGTGACAGACGATGATATAGAAGTCATGTTTAATCATCTCAGAGAAATGATGAAACAGAGGACATGTCTGAAGAAGAAAAGTGATCCTGGGAAGTTTGTGATTCCATGTTTTATCAAGGGAAACAAATACCCCAATGCCCTCTGTGATACATGATCATCAGTGAGCATTATGCCAATAACTATGGCAGAGGATCTGAACCTGAAACTGGAACCATCCAATGATTCCTTCACATTTGTAGACAGCTCAAAAGTGAACTTAGGAGAGATGGTAAAAGATGTTCCAATGCAGATTAACAACACCTTAGTACCAGTAGACTTCCATGTGATGGACATTAGGATAGATTGGAACTCTTCACTATTACTTGGAAGAGCGTTCATATCTACCATGGGAGCTATCTGCGATATGAAGTTAAACATGTTGTATCTATCTCTAATCGATCAAAATATTTTTATGAACCTATCAAGAATAAGAACAAGGCTACACTGATTGAATTGTATGATAATGCAGAACTTGTAGCCACATGCTTCTGCAATTATGACTTCGATGAAGAGTCAGAAGATGGAGCATCGATTGACACCCATTCCAGACTATTGATCGACATGCTTGAAGTTCAGCAATCGGTCGACACCCACCCTTTGTTATCTATCGACACTCGCACTCCAGAACCGATCAACACCTACCACACAGATGGTGATTACAAAACAGCCTACCCCGAGTATGACGAAGAATACAGAGAAGAAGAGATGATCAAATACCATGGTATTGCTATGGAAGTGGCTGGTGTTTTTCATATTTCCCATCGATTAGGGATTTCTACATTGATCGACTGTAACCCTATGCCATCGATTGATACTAACCACGAAGCAGCAACCGAAGTAGATTCAGCTGTAGAGTCTGAGAAGGAATATGGTTATCTACAACCAGACGAGTTTGGTATCATGAGATATCCAAACGGTCACACAAGATCTATGGATGGCAGACTACTTAATGTCACAAAGGAAGATATTGTAGACATTCTTGCCATGGCTAATGGAGCTGGAAACCTTTTCGCGCAACAGTGTGGTTATCGAGCATCGATCGACGGTCACCATACACCATTGATCGACACACGTCCAGTATGCGAAGGATAAGATGTAGATAATCCAGCATCAATCAAAGGCTACTCATGCCCTTCAAATGACATTAGACGCGAACCAGAACACGAACATGAAGCAGAAGAGACACATATTGGTAATCTTACACCACATGAGTTTGGAATTTTCAGAGACCCAAAGGAGGATTTAGCAGATTCCCTTATTATGGCTAATGGATCAGATAATATGTTTGGACAGCAACAGCGGCCATCGATTGACGCGCACCATTCAGCATATATCAATATAGAGGAGTAGAGGCACGAGCCGATCCATACTGAACCATACACTTTCAAGCCACCATTGATCAATACAACCATCTGGACATCGATCGATTGTCACTTCAAGCAAGGTACGAGAGCCTTTGATACTGAAGGCAATATACTTTTCCACTGGGAAATGAAATATGAGTATGGCATCTACATAGATGAGAATGGTAATGCACGACCTACAGATGGAAGGGTAGTGAATGTGCAAGCTGAAGACATTAGAGCAGTTCTAGAGAGAGCTAATTTGTTTGAGCAGAGCTACATATGTTTACCAGGACATGTAGCAAGGATTGCTATGTCTAGGAAGGACCAACAGACACACATCAGAGAAGAGATTGATGATATTGTGAATGCGATCTACGGAACTCGAGATATGTAACTGGATGATTTCTACAAGAGGTTTGATGATGTCTACTATCCTATAAACACCTGCCTCACCGGTTTGACTGTATGCATGGATGAGATGAAGCAAGATTTGGATATTGTTCAAAGACATCATGCTATTGGGGCAGACAACCGGGCATTGATCGACAGCAACAACAACGCATCGATCGACACTGAAGACTACAAATAGAAGAAAACACCAGAAGTAGAATCGGAAGATAGGTTTGATGAGATTGCATTTTCTCAGAGCCTGATGAAGGAATATATTTCTCAGCAATTGCAGGATTTATCATAGATTACAGCTGTCAGACTTAGAATGCTATAGCGCAGTACTGAGAAACTAGAAAAAGGAATGCATTCAACGAACTTTTTCAGAACAGTCACAAGGAATGAGAAAACCAGAAGAGATGAGGCAATAAGGAACTTAATCAGTACATGGTTTCAAAAGAGTAAAGAAGATGTAGACACTTATTTTCCAAGTGTTGATCCAACTTCCTACTAGTCATAAAGTTCACAACGTCGAGCTAAAGACTCTAACGAAGCGCTGAGTGGGAGATAACCCCAATGTTTACTAAGCTTTTATTTCGTTTTTACTTATACTACTACTTATTTCGAGTTTTACTTTGTTTTATATAAATTGTTTGAGTCACCATCGATATACACTATAGAGGCACCATAAGTCGACACTGGATCGCGACCATACATGCCTACCATCGATCGATACTCTTTACAGAGTCTGGTATCGAGTTTTACTACTTACTCTATTTACTTATGATTTAATTTTCCTGACCAATCCGGGGTAGATTACACCGGGGATAGTGTAATTTAAGTCTGAGGGAGGTTCGCTAATGCTTTTTTTGAGCTTTATTTACTATATATGTAAGTTTTCAAAAAATTTTATTGAGTCAAGAAGGAAACTATGATCAAGATTTATTATTGACTAACCACACTTTAGCACCATTTTTAGAAGGTTGTTGTAGAGATTACTAGAGATACAAAAGTGGATCATCCTACCATTATATCACCTTGCTTAGAAAGTTTGAAGGAACTGAAGCTGATTTCAAACACTAATCCTGACATTATCTGCTTGCTTTGGGGCTTGGTATACACTGGATCAGATTCTTTCTGCAAGTCTGTAGGTACAAGTCATTGCACCTTTGGTTCCCTTCTCTCTTTCTTTTCAGCATCTACCTAATAGCTTATAAGATTGAGATGACTTCCCGAGATGCAGAGGGGTAGGTAAATTACCTATGACCCCATTATTCTAATTCAGAGGAACAATCACATTTTGGAGATAAATGGAGAAACTTGGAGCTTTCAAAGCATTTAGAGGAGAAGGATAGGTAGCTGACTATTTGAAGAGTCGAAGTGCAAGCCTGTTGTTGATCGACGACACAACCAGGGAATCCACCGATGATGAAAGACCGATTTCGATCGATGCTGCACACTTACCACGATCAACGCCCAACTCGCAGACAACCGACTTAAAATCCCAAGTTCAGAAGACAAAAGACAAGAATGCCCTTGACGAGTTTTGATCTCGATTTTAGGGTTTTTATATTTATGCTCATGTATTGAGGGCAGACAGAGTGTGCAAGTATAGGCGTAGGTAAGGCTTGATACAACTCACATAGCTTTATAGTTTTAGGTTTTAGGGGGAAGATTCATAACTCCTTAGGGAGTTTGTATTGGAACCCCATTATTTTATCTATGCATTCTATTCATATTATTATTCTTTCTTTGATTATGTGTGAGTAGTCATCAACTAGATTTAGGGTTGAATGATAGCAATCATGGACTAGCCCAAAATTAGGATTGCTAGTTAAGTTAATATCCATCAATTGAGTTGTGCTTAATGTTTGCATTCTAGAGTAGCTAACTAATATCTCGAAAGTAGGACGTGGGCGACTACGAAATTAGGTTCTGTGCCAGAACATACTATAGTGAACTAGGATGTTAGGCGCATGCGAGAGCTAGTCTAACAAGTCTGGTTGACTTATCAAATCTCATTCACACTTCCTTATGATTTCACCGTCAATCGACATCAAGCCTTAGCCGTCGATCGATGGTCTTTTCTTTTCCTCGCATACGAGAGTTGGAGTTAAAAGAGTCAGAATAGTTAATATTTGTGGCTTCCTATCCACTATAATCCATTAAGCTTGAGACCCTAGAACTAGAATATTAACATTTGCATGAAGTTAGTTTATTAGAATATTTGCATATTTTCATATTTGCATTATTAGCATAATTCCATATTGCATATCTACTTCTTGATAACGAATATTTCCTTAACTGATTGTTTGCCACCAATATATATATATTCACATAGATTAATCTTGAGAAATAAGAAATATATTGTGTGTCATTGCTCTCAGTGAATTCGACCCCAAAGTACTACACCTGATCTCTTTTGGCAAGAGTATTATTCGTGTGTTAAAGAGTAGGGTTAATTTGATAATGATTTGTTTAAGATATTTATACACTGCTAGAACAACTTAAACACGCATGTCATATAGGCATCCAATCCCTAGGATTGATGACATACTTAATGAGTTGCATGGTTCCTCTATTTTCTCTAACATTGATTTGAAAAGTGGGTATCACCAAATTTGTATGAAAGAAGGCAATTAGTGAAAAACTGCATTTAAGACTAAGCTAGGATTGTATGAGTGACTTGTCATGCCATTTGGTCTTACTAATGCACCTAACACATTCATGCGTTTGGTGTATCATATCTTGAGGTTCTTTATTGGCCATTTTTTGTTGTCTACTTTGATGACATTCTTATCTACAACAAGAGTCTTGATGATCATAGTATGCATTTGAAATCTGTTCTTGAAGTTCTTAGGAAAGAAAGGCTGTTTGCAAATCCTGGTAAATGCTCTTTTGGAACAGATCATGTGGTGTTCTTAAGCTTTTTTCTAGGTGCTGATGAACTCAGGGTGGATGAGAAAAAGATCAAAGCCATCCGAGATTGGCCTAGTCCAACAACTGTTGGTGAGGTAAGGAGCTTTCATGGTCTTGTTGGGTTCTACCGGAGGTTTGTTCAGAACTTCAGCACTATAGCAGCCTCTCTTACTGAAGTGATCAAGAAGAATGTTGGGTTCAAATGGGAACAAGCTCAATATGAGGCATTTCAGATTCTCAAAGGGAAGTTAACTCAAGCTCCGTTACTTGTTCTTCCTGATTTCTCTAAAACTTTTGAGATCGAATGTGATACCTCAGACGTAGGTATTGGTGATGTTTTGATGTAGGAAAAGAAGCCCATTGCATACTTCAGTGATAAGCTTGGAGGAGCCACACTCAACTACCCCATTTACGACTAGGAGTTTTATGCTTTGGTGAGGGGCTCTTCAAATGTGGCAGCACTATCTCTGGCTGAAGGAGTTTGTCATTCACACGGATCACCAGTATTTGAAACACCTTAAGGGCCAGCAGAAGTTAAACAAGAGACATGCACCTAGGGTCGAGTTCATTGATACATTTCTTTATGTCATCAAGTACAAACAAGGTAAGGAAAACGTGGTGGATGATGCCTTGTCAAGAAGGTATGTTCTTCCCTCAGCTCTTAAAACAAAGTTGCTCGGTTTTGAATTCATCAAAGATTTATATGCAAATGATCAGGATTTTAAAGATATTTTCAGAAAATGTTCCAAGGCAGCTTATGGTTCATGAGCACTTCCACTGGCCGAGTGTTATGAAGGACGTGGAACAGATCTGTGGTTTGGAAGAAATCCAAGTCTAAGGCAGTAAACCAAGGTTTATACTCAGCTCTACCCATTCTATCTCATCTTTGGGTCGACATATCTATGGATTTTGTTCTTGGATTGCCTAGGTTTAAATCTGGTCGAGATTCTATCATTGTGGAGGTTGATAGATTCTTTAAGCTGGCGCATTTCATACCTTGTGATAGGGTCTGATATTTACCACTTTTACGAGTAGATATCAGCCCTATTTAGTCCCTATTATATGTTTCTGGAGTGTTATTAGAGCTATTTCAGGTTCAGTTACGTTCTGGAGTACTTTGGTGATTCTGGAGCTGTTTGAGATGTAGAACTGCACAGATATGTCAAGTGTTTATCTATGGATGGAGATCTTTCCATGGTGAAATTGAGAATATATCTTGACACACGATAGAGATTCGAGTTAGCTTTCCAATTCCACTGGTTTTAGGTCCATATGACAGTTAGATCTAAAGTTATGCCCAATTTTCTAAAGAGTGGTTTGTCTGCCTTGCTAGAGGAAGCTGTCGAGAAGATGAATGAGTGTTGATCAACGACACAGCCTTAATGTCGATCGACGCTGTTCCCAGAAGACAGGCCCGACTTGTTTTATGGCCGAATTAAGCCCAAATGTCGTCATAAATTACAATAACACCCTTGCATCACTTTAAACCCTATTTATGTGTTTCTATGCCATTGTTTTAGGAAACAAGCTTTCTTTTATTATTTTTCTAGGTTTAGAAGAGAAAGGAGGAACTGTTTGAGAGTCCTCCTGGAACTCCTTTAGTTTTCTCTAGATTTATATTATTGCTTTCTATTCTATTCATCTGTGATTTAGGTGACATCTATCATGCTTGAGTAGATCTCCTGTTAGATGTAGGGTTTGTCAATGGTACTGATGGATTGGACAAACAATAGAACTTCTAGGGTGATTATTAGATCTATCAATAGAATTGTTCGTATTTCATGTGTTCTACAGTTGCTAACTAGGACCCCGATCTTATAATAGTGACAACTGCGAGAGTAGGTTCAATACCAGAATTAATCCTGTTGAGCTAGGTTGCTAGAAACAAACGAGAGTTGATCTAGTTAATTCTAGTGAACTAATCGAACTAGGTCTTAATTCTTGACTCAAGCGACCATCGATTGATGCTTGTTCAATCACATCATTCGACGATCAATCCGAGTTCACAACGAGAGTTGAAAGAAAGACTTCGTCAATAGATTAGACTCGTAGCGAGAGCTGGGTGTTTTTATATTCGATATCGAGTTTTTTGACTAATACCCTTAGCTTCCATCCTCTATAATCCACTTCCCTAAGACCCTAGATCTAGCTATTTCTTATCATTCTTTACAACAACCAATCAATCAATTGCTACCTTGTTTACTGCTTTATTAATCTGTTTGCCTAGCTTAATCGCGACTGTATTAAGTTTATTGTGTGCCCACACTCCCTATGGATTCGATCCCTAAGTACTACAATTTGACCTCTTATTTGAGAGAGTAAACTTTCTATAGGGTAACTTGAGAGCATATCAAATTTGCTATTGTTGCCAGGGAGCAAAGATTCGCCATTAGACTCAATTTGTTTGATTTAGTCTAGGTTTTTTTCTGTATTAGTTTACTTACATAACTCTTTTTTTGTGTTTCAGATACATATATTTTAGTACCAGGAAGCAATGAGAAGAGGTTTTCTTGGTTCTTCAAAGAAGGAACCTGCTGATTCATTCACGATTTGTAAGTCTACAAGGGAAGTATCGATCGACACCCTCCAAGCAGCAGCGATCGACAACGTGAATCATGCATCGATCGACAACATGAATCATGCATCGATCGACAACGTGAATCATGCATCGATCGACACCAACTCCTCGGTATCGATCGATGCCACTTGCGAGAAGACAGAGGAAATCAAAGTGCTTATACCTGTCTATGATAAGAATGGGATCTTGCGAGACGAAGAAGGCCGTGCTCGCAACAGCAGAGGATAAATGATTCATACACATGAGGCTGTAGTCTCGGGAGATGATGACTTTGAGCTGCACCCTGAATGGAATGATTGGTTAGCTTGACACCTTTTTTAAGGCCTTCCTCACGAGGATCCAAGAAAATACATCAAATTTTTTATGGATAAAATTGTGGATATTGAGAAGTATGGGTACTCTAAAGAATACTTACTCTGCAAGATTTCCCCTCACACTCTCTATGGGAATGCATCTAGCTGGCTTGATCAATTGCATCCAGGATCTCTAACCCTGGGAGGATATTGAAAGAGCTATCCTCTAAAATTTTTTTGATGATGCTGAAGCAACTAAAGAAAGGAAGAATAATGAAAAGGTGGGACATGCTCATTGAAGGTTGGCAGAAGAAGAGGGTCGAACTGGACACACATGCAAAGAAGCACGATGCTCAAGTTCAACAGACAGATGAGGTTACACAGAAGGGAGAAGATGATATTACTGATTTTCCCCTAGTGTCTAACGACATTGCTATGTTAGCATTGATTGACAATAAGACGTCAACATCGATCGACACTATGACCTCAACATCGATCGACACTATGACCTCAACATCGATCGACACTATCCCCTGTTGTCAGTCTATACCATTTGAAATCAAAGAAAGATTGAATTGTCTTCAGGACATTACAAACTAGACACTGAAGAGCACCGATGTATCAAGCAGTAATCTTTCTCCTGATGTAGACAGAGAGATCACCATGGAAGATATCTCAGAGTTGAAAGGATTCTTGGAGCTAGAAGATGGAGAACATGTTGAATATGTGGATCATGACAAAGAGATCAGTATGGACGATTTCTTAGAGCTAGAGGATTTCTTGAAGTAATTGGATGAAGCACAACTTGAAGATTTGGATCAGTACACTTCGGGAAAAGATATGGAAACTTCAACAAAAGCTAGCATAAATCGACAGCCACTCGACCGCATCGATCGACATCCACCCAAATACATCGATCGACACCCACCTGATGATATCGATCGATGCCCATGGTTTGATGAACAGCCAGGTTTCATGATTCAGCTGGAAGCAGTTGAGGAGAGAATACACAAGTTCACGGCCTCATACCTTACTGTCCACGAGCATCTAACACCACCTTTCTGCGCAGAAGAAGATATTTATTTTCACAAAAGAATGAAGATATGATACATCATCTTGTGAAGTTTGTGGTTCACAACCCTATTTCTGAAGTAGAGCTACCTATTCCACCTGACATAAGTGAGCATCTGGGATACTTCATGGGGATAGTAGTAGATTCTCTGCATGCAGTTGTTTCTCAAGAAATATCAGGTCTAGAAGATGATGATGATGATAAAGTCTCTTCGAACCAAGCATCAATCGACACTCCACACTCTGTGTCGATCAAAACCCCTAGCGTATCTCTTCACGTAGAGACAGAAACAGCCAAGTCTGGGGGAAGGAGCAGAAAGAAGAATGAGAATAAGAAGAGGAACTGGAAAAAAAAGGAAAAGTACCAACGGTGGTTCTGAATCGTCATTGATTCCTCACTTCTTAGATGGTGTCAGGAAATACAGAGTGCGCAGCAGATGCTTGTAACAGCCATTTTCAAAGCTTTGTGCACTCCTTATTGCTGAGATGATAGACAAAGGAGAAGAGTCTATCGAGGCTTTCACAAAAAGTGTGATGAAGCTGAAGATATTGGACAGTGCAAATTTTTTGGAACAAGTTCTCAATCTCATCTGGACTGAATCATAGTTCCAAAAGGTCAAGCTAAAGACTATAAACAAGCACTGAGTGGGAGGCAACCCACCGTTTAGTAAGTTCTAAATACTGTTTTACTTTCATTTATTACTGATTTTTTATTTTTTACTTTATTTCAGGTAAAAAAATTGAGCAAGAAGAGTTTTGCACCAGCATCGATCGATGGCTGGCCAGCATCGATCGATGGCTTGCCAGCGTCGATTGACAGAGCATCACGAGTATCGATCTACACTTAACTGTGCCGATCGACACTCATATCCGGTAGCAGGTATAACTCGATTTTCCTTGTTATATTTTTACTTATGATTTATTTTCCACCAAACTGAGACTGTATAACACAACGGACAGTGTTGTTGAAGTCTGTAGGAGGTTTATTGATATTGTGTTTTATACCAAGAAGGGGATTATGATCAGATTTATATTTTTACTTTTTCACTAACCACTCTATATCACCATTCTTAGACTTTTTGATTGCAGAGAGTACTAGAGATACCAAAGTGGATCATCGTGCCATTATATCACACTTGCTTAGAAAGTTTGAAGGAACCGAAGCTGACCTCGAACTTAATATTGTCTTAACTCCTTGCTTTGGGGCTTGGCATACATTGGATCGGATTCCTTCTGCAAGTCTGGAAGGTAAAAGTCTAGTTTTTTTTTTTCGTTCTCTCTCTCTCTCTTCGGCATCTATAAAAAAAAGATTGGGATGATTTTCTAAGATGCAGAGGGGTAGGTACATTACCGATGACCCCACTATTCTTATTCAAAGGAATGATCACATGTTGCTGGAAGCTAGGGGTAGGTACATTACCGATGACCCCACTATTCGCTTACACTTTGTTAAAAGAAAAAAAATGAAAGAAAAATCGAAAAGAAGATGAGAGAATGTATGTATCAACAACATTAATCATTGGATTTCAGATCTAAAGAGATTCAGAGAAGAGAGAAAAGATGGAAGAAAGGGATTCGAGAAGACTACACGTGTTCTCAGATACTTGCATGAGTAAAGAGGCCATGTGTCCTTTGATCGATACTTCCAAAATAAAGCCTACACATCTATTTATGCAAGAAATGAGGTCAATAGAGGGGTGAGTCAGACTAGTATTCGCTAAGTTGTTGGTAGAATGGATTTGGATGCTATACTAGGATAAGGTATATAAATTTTCTCTAAGATTAGTATGTATTTGATGTGGTTGCAACATAGTAGAGGTAATAAGGATGGGTTAGAGATATTGTGAGTCCCCGCGTTTTCAAACCTCTTCCACATGTTTACCCTTGTTTTGTTTGAGGACAAGCAAAACGTTAAGTCTGGGGGAGTTGATAGGGTCTGATATTTACCACTTTTCGGACATGACATCAGCCCTATTTAGAGTCTATTATATGTTTATGGAGTTGTATTAGAGTGATTTCAGGTTCAGGTACGTTCTGGAGAAATTTGGTGATTCTAGATTTGTTTGATATGCAGAACTGCGCAGATGTGTCAGAACTTTACTTATGGATAGAGATATTTACATGGTGTGATTGAGCTTATATTTTTAAAATGGTATATATTTTATGCCATTGGTTTGAGGTCCATCTGAAGTTTAGAGCTAAAGTTATGCTCGATATACTGAAGAGTGGGCTGTCTGCCTCGCGAAAGGAAGATGTCGAGAAGGTGAATGAGTGTCGATCGACGGCACATCCTTGGTGTTGATCGACGGTGATCCCAGAATACAGGAACGACTTTTTTTATGGCCGACTTATGCCTTGAAACCACACAAATTACCAGAATACCCTTGCACGACTTTAAACCATGTTTATGTATTTCTATGCCATTGTTTTAAGCAACAAGCTTTCTTTTATTATTTTTCTAGGTTTAAAAGAGAAAGGAGGAAATAATTCAGATTTCTCTTGGAACTCTTTTTGTTTTCTTGATTTATATTATTGCTTTTTCTTCTATTCATTAGTTATTTATGTGACAACTATCATGCTTTAGTAGATTTCTTGTTAGATTCAGAGTTTGTCAATGGTACTGATGGATTAGCCAAACAATAGAACTGCTGTGATTATTAGATCTATCAATAGAATTGTGCTTGTTGCCTGTGTTCTAGAGTAGCTAACTAGAACCTTGATCTTAGGATATTGACAACTACGAGAGTAGGCTCAATACCAGAATTAATCCTGTTGAGCTAGGTTGCTAAAAACAAACGAGAGTTGATATAGTTAATTCTAGTGAACTAATCAAACTAGGTCTTAATTCTTGTCTAAAGCGACCATCGATCGATGCTTGTCCAATAGCGTCGATCGACGGTCAATCCGAGTTCAAAACGAGAGTTGGAAAAAAGACGTAGTCAATAGATAAGACTCGCACCGAGAGCTATTTCGAGTTATATGACTAATATCATTAGATTCTATCCTTTATATTCCACTTGCTTAAGACCTAAATCAAGCTATTTCTTATTATTGTTTAAAACAACCAATCAATCAATTTCTACCTTGTTTACTATTTTATTAATCTTTTTGCCTAGCTTAATCGCGACTGTATTGAGTTTATTGTGCGCCCACGCTCCATGTGGATTCGATCCCTTAGTACTACAACTCGACCTCATATTTTAGAGAGTAAAGTTGCTCTAGGGTAATTTGGGAGCATATCACCTTGTCATAAAATTGATGATACTGTGAAAGTTGCTGATTTATTCTTTAGAGATGTTGTTAGGTTGCACATAATACCTAAGACAATTGTTTCTGATCGAGATTCTAAGTTTCTGAGTTATTTTTAGAAGACTTTGTGGTCTAAGCTAGGAACTAGGTTGATGTTTTCCACTACTTTTTACCCACAAACCGGTGGTCAAACTGAGGTTGTGAACCAGACTTTTTCTGTATTGCTTAGGTACTTGGTTAAGAAAAACCTTAGGCTTTGGAAAGAATGTTTGCCTCATGTAGAATTTGCTTACAAACATTCCATGCCTTCTACTAAGTTTACTCCATTTTAGGGTGTTTATAGTTTCAATCCTTTGTCTACACTTGATTTTTTGCCTTTGCCTTTGAGTGAAAGAGTTAGTACAAATAGAAAAAGAAATGCGGAGACTATTCGAAAGTTGCATTAGAAGGTATGTTCCAATATTGAAGCCAAGACAAATGTCTACACAAGAAAGGCAAACAAGAAAAGGAACAAGATCGTTTTTTAGGAAGGTGATCTTGTTTGGGTTCACTTAAGGAAAGAACGGTTCCCGGAAGAGAGAAAGTCTAAACTCATGTCTCGGGTCGATGGATCATTTCTGATCCTTAGAAAAATCAGTGATAATGCTTATCAGCTTGATTTGCAAGGTAAGTATGAAATTTCTTCAAGCTTTAATGTTTTTGATCTATCTCCTTTTGTTGCAGATGATCCAGATTTATGGACAAATCCTTTTGAAGAGGAGGGGAATGATGCACCTCAGGACGTAGACCTGATCCTAGGTGGTGATCTTGTCAACTAGCTTGACCCAACCGAGGTTTCCCCATCAGATCGTGCTGAACGTACTGGCCATACCACCCCATCCGATTATGCCATCCGTACCGACCGTTCTATCTACCGTATCGACCCCCGGACGTCCAGATTGGAGATTAGGCCAGAACCACGACCTGATGATGGAACTGACCGACCCACCAGCGTCCTTTCTTGACATTCTCGACAAGCTAATACTGATAGTCAAGCCAGACTTCAGTTGGGACATGAAGGATCCGAAGACGACCATGCCTTCTCACTTTTGGCCCGTTTTGTTCGTACCGCACAGCCCGACGACCGTACTGATGTTCTTGCCTCAGTGTTCGACCCATTGATGGACTTCTCTCACCCATATTTCTCAAAGGAAAAAATTCTCAAACTTTCTGAAGAGTTGACCCTCGCTAGGATGCAACTCGTTCGTGAAGGACACCCGGCGGATTGAACTGATCGACCCGTGTGCGTCCTTCTTCTTACCGCCATGGACCCGTTCAACCCGGATGAACCTGGACAAGTAGGCGAAAGGTTGCCTTGACCAGTCTGCCTCAAAATCAGAGTCTTTGACACCTTTTATTATTCTTAGTCAAATTTATGTTTCCTAGTTTTGTGATTTCCACAAATCTTTTTGTTTTCCTTTGACCACAACTAGTATAAGTATGTAAGCTCTTCTCATAATTTATCAATCGATTTTCCCTTTTGTTTTTGATTTTATCTCTTTGTTCTATACTTTTCATTGTTTCTTGGTGTGTAATATCCAAGCAAACAACCTTGTTTTGTTCTCGACTTAAGGCAATTACTGGGGCAAAATACCCACACTCTTCGGATATAGAAAGGCTAAAAAATAGTCGGCGCTTAGGCCAATCCCTCGTTCATAACTCAGAACCAAAATTCCAACGAGATGCTGCAAGCCTCCAAGTGAAAGTTGGCTTATTGACAAGCATATTGATCCAGGAACCAGACTATGACTTCCGGGATGGGAAACCATATGCGACACTGCAGAAGATGTACCTTGTAGCATGTAAAGTAGCCACGAGGCGGAGAGTTGGTACTCTCCCCATATTTCGGCATCCAAAACTTCACCTGTTCAGGGACTCAGCAAAAATCTCGGATGGTGGCAAGGAAAGAACTCCTACATTCACTAGGCTCCTCGGCAGACTCTATGAAAGTTGGTCTCGTAGGACTCCACAAGTTAGATCGTGGAGGTGCGAGAGCGCAAGTCGCTTCCCAATACGCCTTCACCTCCTCATGATCAACAGAATGTCCCAAAAACTCAACCTTCAGAAAAATCTCGTCACCCCAAACTCGCAAGCTCTCGGGAACAGAAATTGAAGGAAATGCACTCTCAGAAACTTTATTGTTGAAGGCCATGATACAAAAAAATCAAGTGAAGAAGAGAGAAAAATGATTTTCTACCTTGGAATAATTTTATTGTGAGAGTAAGCAAGTAAAGAATTTGAAAGCTTACCCACATACTTAAAGATAAAGGGACTTACTAATCATCCTCGAACTTTTATCCATCAAATCTGCCTAACTTACCTAACACGCCTAACATCTCGCAAGAACGTTTCAGCAATTTTTGCAACCTAGGGGGCTAATTGTTGGGTCAAAGATGGTCAAGATGAAATCGATGCCTGAAAGTTACCGCATAAACGTTATCTCTCTTTCGAGTAAAAAGAAAGCAAGAAATATACGCAATCCAAACTCCTCATCGCCCAATCCATCTCGTCCGGGTCAGCGAATCAAGACTTGCAATCGAGGGAACAACCAAATCGCTTCCGAGTCTAGTCTCCCGTGGGTGACTAGACATGCAACGTCTAGTCACCTGTGGGCGATTAGACACGCAATGACTAAACGCCCAAGGGCCACTAGACTAACTACCAAGTCTAGTCACCCATGGGCGACTAGACACACAACGTCTAGTTGCCCATGGGCAATTAAAATTTCCACAAAGTATAGTCGCCCATGGTGGAATAGACCGTATCCTATTCATCACTATTTCCTTTGAATCTGATTAGGTTGTTTCTTGTTTCGTCTCGATTGGAGTTTCTGTTTTAGTTTTCCAATAAAAATTGCAAAGACTTGTTTTCTACTAAAACTTTGAGTCAATCGTATAAAAAGATAATGGTTAACTTAAACACCAATGTTATCTCGACTATACAGTTGATATATTATTTTGCGGAACCAGTATCGTGAAATCATTCGAAGGAGACAAAAGAAATCATAAAAATTGCCTAAATCATCAAACGACCGAAAGGGTCTAAAACGCAATAACAGGCCACTTGCGATTTTAGAAGAAAATGAGCCGAACTATAATGATGGTCTATCGGAAAACCACATAAGATAAATGGAAAAGAAAATAATTGTCAACTTTCAACATAAACTCGAATCGGGGCAAGAAAAGGAAAGACAACCGACCCTGAATACCTATATAAGAGAAGCAAGGGAGAGGGACGCAGACACACAAAATTCTCTGCAACTCAGCACTTAGAGGGATTTAGGAAACTTTCCATTTTTTATATTGAGCTGCGAATCTTAGGTTTTCAAGTCTTAGGTTGTTAGAACTAGGAAACTCACCAATAGATGTTGTGGCCAAGGCTTTTACCTGTTTTAAACGCTGATGCACATATTCAAATTAAGATCTCTATCGCTCTTTTCTTTATCTCAACTTATTTTTCGTTTGTTTTACCTAACTTGGTTACTTGTCGTTAGGCTCAGCAGAAATCCGAGACCTCAGGGAATGTTAGGGTTTCTTAGCTTTTCTCCGATTACGGAAATTGACGGTGTGAATTTTGGTTTCCACATAACCGTTTGGCCAATCAGCCACAGAACCAATCAGAATCAGCCGAAGGCTATGGGTGATGGCTTATCCGGTCCATCAACTTAACTTAGAGGTGCGCTTTGGATTCCAAGTCCTAGCACGCTGCTCTTTCTCCTTTGACTCATAATTGGATCGATCTTCAAGGCATTGTTGTTGGATTTCCTTTTTGGTTTGATTTCGATCAAGTCTTCCCCCTAAATTGCGTAAGTTCTTCTCTTTTGATTCACCTTTGTGTTCTGATCATTTCGTGAGTTTCCTTAGGAATTTTTGTCTCGATAATTGATCCTTAGCCCGATATTTATAGAACACTCGGCCAAAAACTGCATTGGCGAAAAGGTGCCTTTTTATAACTGCTTGGACGGTTACCACGAGCGCCCCTTCGGCGAAAACCGCCTAACACGCTTGCCGCACCCACCACAGATAAACCGACCAAGTTCAGATCCGTACCTGATCCGACCATCAGTTTGATATCCACCCGACCCAATCATCTTGCTCAACCGTCGAACACTCTACCGAGCTGAGTTGAGCTCCCCGGCAGTTGGTCCAACTGATTGAGCTAGGTCTACTAGCTGATCGAGCTGCCATAGCTTATTGAAGTCGGCCTGAGCTCAGTCTAGCTTGCCCAAGCTCCATCTAGTTCGCTCAAGCCCCGTCCAGCTCCTCTCACTCTTTTCGTAGCTCGTTCTAGCTCTTTTTTCCTCTTTTATTTGTTATCTTGGCTAAGTAACGATCATTACTCGGACTTAACCCATTATTCAGACCATGGAACACTTGCCTTTGTGTCTTACGACCGAATTGCATGTTCCCTCATTCCATGGTCCGTCCCAACGATCCTATCTAGGATCGGGGATGCTACAAGTCTCTCCCATTTGTTAGGGATTCGTCCCTAAATCCAAACCGAGTGATATTTCATTCTCACACTGGTTGAACCATTTTGGGAAATTGACCCTCATCTTAGCTTTGGTTTCCCAAGTTGATTCTTCTTTGTCATTGCAATCATAAACAACCTTAACCATTTGGATTACTTTCTTCCTTGTTACTTTTTCCATCCTTTCGATAATTCGAACTGGCATCGTCTCCAAAGTGAGGTTCTTGCATATCTCTGAAGGCATTTCATGCACTATCACATCTTGATCCATAAGGCACTTTCGGAGTTGAGATACATGGAACACATTGTGAAATGTTTCCATTTCGGTTGGCAAGTTCAACTTGTATGCAACCATACTAACTCTTTCAATGATCCTGAATGGACACAAATATCTAGGATCAAGCTTTTCTCTTCTTGAAACTCTTTCTCGACCTTTGAAGGTCACCATCTTTAGATAGACCAGATCGTCTACTGCAAACTCAAGGTCTTTTCAGTGCTTGTACGGATAGCTCTTTTGTCTATCTTGGGCTTGCTTCTTCTTATCTTTCAAGAATTTGATCTTCTTTGTCGTCTCTTCCACTAGGTCTGGTCCAAATATTCTGCATTCCCCAACTTGGGTCCAACATAGTTTGACATGGCTGCCAATGCAATGCTTCATATGGCGACATACCAATGCTTATGTGAAATTTATTGTTGTAGGCAAATTCAACCAAAGGCATGTGCTTTTCCCATGAGTCGAACCAATCTAAGGTACAAGCCCGTAACATATCTTGCAACGTACATATTGTCCTTTCTGATTGGCTGTCTGCCTGTGAGTGATAGGTTGTACTCATGTTTACTCTTGTTCCCAAGGCTTTCTGAAAAGCTTTCCAGAAATGGGAAGTGAATCGAGGGTCCCTATCTGAGACTATGCTTCCCAGTACTCCATGTAACCGGACCATCTCGTCCATATACTTCTGAGCTATGTCTCCCACTCCATATGTTTTCTTTATGGCAATGAAGTGAGCAGACTTGGTCAATCGGTTCACAACCACCCATTCCACATCCTTCTTTTTCGTTGTCCATTGTGATGTGATCCCACTTGTATTCTGGAATGGGTAGGTTCTGCAATAACGCACTCAAAAATTGGTGCTCAGCCTTGACGAGTTAGCAAATTGGGCACTTCTCCACCCACCTGGCCACATCTCGTTTCATGTCAATCCAATGATAGTATCTCTTTATGTCGTGGTACATCTTGGTCTGACCTTGATGAATTGAGAACTTGGACAAGTGTGCTTGCTTCAAAATCTCGTCGTTAAGCTCCCTATCATTCAGCACACTGACCTGGACATTGACTAGGATTGTCCCATTTTTGGGTGTTTGATACTCGGTCCTGTGATTATGCAAAACTTTCTTCAAATTCTCATAATTTCCTTGAGCAATCCGGATCATTTTGAGAAGAACAGTTTGGTCTGCAGCACCCAGACCCAACGGTCCTTGATCCTTAGATAGTGCATTGAGATAAAATACATGGATCATCCCTTTAAGATCTTCAGACTCCTTCTAAGCTGAAACATAAGTTCGTCTCATTCTTAGTGCATCTGCAACCAAGTTTGCCTTGCCCGGATGATAAGCAATTTCTAGATCATAATCAGCCACAAATGCCAACTATCGCCTTTGCCTTAGGTTTAGCTCAGACTGGGTGAAAATGTACGTCATGCTATTTTGATCGTTTAAGATTTACACCTTGGCTCCATAACAGGAACACCAAATCTTCAAGGAAAACACTACCACAGCCATTTCGAGGTCATTGGTCGGATAGTTCCCTTCATGCTTCCTTAATTGCCTTGATGCGTAGGCAATCACTTTGCCGTTTTGCATCAAAACACAGCCAACCCCAGATATATTTGCATCTGTGTAGACTACATAAGGTTCATTGGTTTCAGGCAAGGCCAGAACTGATGCACTCGTAAGCATATCTTTGAATGTGGAGAAGCACTTTTCACATTCTTCCGTCCATGTGAATTTCACCTATTTCCCGGTTAGTCGAGTCATGGGTTGAGGCATACTCGAAAACCCATTAAAAACTTTATGTTGCAGCCATCCAATCCAAGGAAACTCCTTAACTCGGTGGCATTTTGTGGTCTTGGCCACTCCTTCATCGATTTGATCTTCTCTGAATCAACCGAGACTCCCTCACCAGACACAATTTGTCCTAGGATTCCAATACTACTTTGCCAAAAAGGCGCTTTCTCAGTTTTGCATAGAGTATATGTTCCCTTAGCCGTTTCATCATGGCCTGAAGGTGTCCTTGATGTGAATCCTGATCCTTGGAGTAAACGAGTATATCATCAATAAAGATGATTAAAAACTCCTCCAAGAATCTCTGAATATTCCATTCATCATCTTCATGAAGGCAGCTGGAGCGTTGGTCAGTCTGAATGGCATGATCACAAATTCATAGTGTCGATACCTTGTCCTGAATGTTGTCTTCTGCACATCGCTTGGATCGATCATGATTTGATGATAACCCAATGCCAAGTTGATCTTAGAAAACCAATTGCCCCCTCTTACTTGATCTAAAAACTCATCTTTCTGAGGCAATGAGTACTTGTTCTTCACAGTAAATCGATTCAATCCCCAATAGTCGATGCATAGACGAAAACTTTCGTCCTTCTTCTTTACGAACAAGGCTGGTGCACCCCACGACGAGCTACATGGCCGTATGAATCATGTTTCCGTCAACTCTTCAAGTTTATTCTTTAACTCATACATCTCAGCCGGAGCCATTCGATATGGTGCCTTAATCAATGAAGCAGTTCCTGGTTCAAGTTCGATTGTGAATGGATCGGACCGGTCAGGTGGTAAACCCTACAAGGTGAGGTCGTAAACCCTACAAGGTTTGGAACACATCCTCGAAATCATTTACCACATGAATCTCTCCAAGGTCTACATGTTTCACAACTTCGGTCACGGTGATTGTGGCCAAATAGGCTTCACAACCCTTCTCAAGCATTTGTTCTGCTTGGATCGCCGAGACCACTAAATTACCTAATGTCAGCCTTATCCCTTGGAACTAAATCGGTCCAGCCCCAGTCTCAATCCAAACTCGCCCTCTGTGGTAGTCCAGAGTGGCCTGATATTTTCCTAAGCAGTCTATGCCAAAGATCACTTCATGATTCTTAAGGCAAACTATAACTAAATCCACATGCATACTCTTGCCTTGGATCACTACCGAAAGTTTTTTAACCAGCCCTAGCATATGCATGACCTGCCCACTGGCTGCATTCACTATGCCAAAACATCTGTCATGTTCCTTCTAGAGCATTCCCTTTCCGATCATATTCGGGCCTACAAAGCTATGTGTTGCCCCTGAATCGAAAAGTGCGTGTGTATCCACACCACCAATACTTAAGGTCCCTAATTTCTTTCTGTATGCTAAGTATTTACCCATTTTACGTTCCATGCAATGCAATGCGATAATATAAATAGGTCAAGGCTTAGTGACGTACCAGTGATTTCTTGGAAGGTATTAGTCTCGCCAGAATCCTTCGAAAGCTCATACACCCGTGGTCCCATCGTCTGCCCCTTGCCCCGGTCCGACCTGTATACATCCACGCGGTTCCTCTTCTAATCCACTTGCAACTTCGGGCATTCTCTCTTGTAATGCCCAATTTTTCTGCAATGGTAGCAGAACTTAGCATCATCACTCGCCACTTTTTCCTAGCTGCCATATCTGGTGCAAGCGCCCATCGCCCTCTAGCATTCATGCCCGTGCCTCCTACCGCACTTGGGCAGTCAATAGACTTCCTGAATTCCTATGGCCTTCATCGACCTGATCCCTTTCCTTTTCATGTCGCTTGTCTTGCTAACTGAAGATGTATGGGAGTGAGATCTGACACGGTTATATTCAACAAGATTGGCTTCCACCAAAGCAACCCTTTCAACTAACTCCGAGACAGTATTGAAGGTACGAACAGAGCAGTGGGTGCGGAGTTCAACCCGTAGTCCTCGGAAGAACATACACACTTGTACTGCTTACTCCTCGAGTTCCATACCCACATATTGTCTGATTCAGTTGAAGTCTTCCTCATTTTCCCAGACAGTCCTGCGACCTTGGTTTAGGTCCACCAATTTTGCCTCTAGCTGATCCCATGCTTCATCTGGGAAGTACTTGCGGTTGAACTTATACTCCAAGTCCTCAATCTTCTCAATATGTCCTCATGTGCGTTTGTCTAGCGCCAACCACAACCTATGCGCATTTCCTTCCAGGAATTGGACAGCAATTTCTTTCTTGTAGTCATCCGGACAGCGAGTGTATTCGAAGTTTCGGATCAAACAACTCCTCAATTCATCCGCCTCAATCGGATAAGTATTAACCTTGAAGTGCTTGGTTCCCATGCGGGATATGTGTTCCAGCACCCTTAAGTAATCCACCTTTCTAACAGCTCTTACTGGTGGATAGATCTCGACTACCTCATGCGTCTCTCTAACCCGTCCATCGACTAAAGGTATAGAAATGGGGATTTGAGTTGTCTGACCCACAGACGAGTTCAATAATGGTGTGACCGCTTGGTTCAGTGTGGGCATCTGAGTAGCCATAGTTTTTAGTGCACTTAACACATCTCTCATGGAAGATTCTACAGCTTGATACCTTCGTCCCAGTTTCATCAATAACTCCACCAGGTAGAGCTGAGTTATGAGCTGCATTAGAGGATTCCACGCCTTCCTCTCCATGCTGACCCTGTTTGTGGTTTTGGGGATTCACGGTCCGATTCTCACAAGGTTGGTCTGAACCAATGGCGTTCACATGTTCAATCTCAGGTCCGATTGGACTTGGGTTCAATGGATCTATTTCATCATCATCCGCTTGACTTGATTCAACAACTCCCTTAGATTTCCTTCCCTTTCCACTCTTGCTTTTCCAGCCTGGAATAAAACATGTTAGCAAACCACCGCAACATATAATGCATCCTAGACTAAGCAAAACATACTGTGAGACCCGAGCTGGATACATGTTGTATCCCCATAACCCAACTATTCCTAGAATCAAGCATTCTCTGATACCAACTTAAAGCGCCCTATCCTGAACACTTAGAACAGCAACGTTCTTAAGTCCGACCATGGATTATCCAGGCCAACCAGTCAAGTTTTATGACCTTATTCCTTAAACATTCAGTTCAGCCAATTTCGTGATTCATTAATTAGAGTCTATATGCAAGTGTGTTAGAGTCAATATGCATTAGGATAATCTGATTTCTTTATTTATGTGACAAAGGATTCGTTTACAATGAGAGTTTGCCATATAAGCTATTACAATGTACAATGATTCTAAACCAATCTATCAAACCACCCATCCATCCGCGGCCTCGAGTCTGTACGGCTCAGGCAAGTCCTTTCCACAATAACCATCATATCCTGAAACCAACAATACATAAACATTTATCTGATAACTTAACAATTGGTTTATAATGCATGCAACATTAAATCAGTCTCTTTCTAAGTTTATCCCAAAATCACTTTAGTAACATCTGACTTATCCAGGAACTTAGCCAAATCGATCAGGTTCAGTTTGCGGATCTAGATCAAACGTCTTACTTATTGAAACTTCCTGATCGGCCATAACCCGATCAAGCCAATCGGCTATGATCCATGATCTATCGGATCCGAAAAATAAGCATCGGATCACCTGATTGAACCGGATTACATCCATTGTCTATTACTCGGCCCTAAGGCCTAAAATACTCGATCGTTCATGCAGAAGAAAGAAGAAAATGATCAAGTACATAGAAAGAAGGAAGTAACCATTTGGCCAATCAACCATAGAACCAATCGAAATCAACCGAAGGCTATGGGCGATGCTTATCTGGTCCATCCACTCACCTTAGAGGTGCAGTCTGGATTCCAAGTCCTAGAGCGCTGCTCTTTCTCTTTTGGACTCATAGTTGGATCGATCTTCAACACGTTGTAGTCGGATTGCCTTCTTGGCTTGATTCCGATCAAGTCTCCCCCCTAAATCGCCATAGTTAGAGGCGTGGGTTTCCAAAGGAAATTCTTGGTCGAAAATCGATCCCATGCCCGATATTTATAGAAGACTCAGCCAAAAACTGCTTTTGGAGTAAAGGTTCGTTTTTGATAACCATCTGGACGGTTATCCACACGCACCCCTTTGGCCAAAAACGCCTAGTACGCTCGCCACACGTGACACATCTTAACTGACCAAGTTCGGATCTGTACCTGATCCGACTATCAGTATGATAACAACCCCGATCCAATAAGCTGGCTCAACCCTCAAACACTCCACCGAGCTGAGTTGAGCTCCCGACAGTTGGTCCAAATGACTGAGCTAAGTCTACTAGCTGATCGAGCTGCCTTAGCTTACTGAACTCGGCATGAACTCCGTTCAGCTCGCCCAAGCTCCATCCAGGTTGCCCAAGCTTCATCCAGCTCGCCCAATCATTGTCCAACTCATCTCACTCTTTCTTTAGCTCGGTCCAGCTTATTTTTCCTCTTTCTGTTGTTTCATTGGCTAAGTAACGATCATTACTCAGACTTAACCCATTATTCAGACCATGGAACACTTGCCTTTGTGTCTTACGAATGACTCACACGTTCCCTTGTCCGATGGTCCATCCCCGACGATCCTATCTAGGATCGGGGATGCTACAATATCCAGCTCTTGCTGTGAGTCTAATCAGATGACTAAGTCTTTGTTTCAGCTGTCGCATGAAAAAAAGGAACGAGCATCTATTTATACTATGGAAGGAGTGTCAATCAATGCTACCTTAGGAAAGTGTTAAATCCTAACCGATATGTTCACTCAGTTAATCTAGACCAGCTCTCGCATATATCTAACAACCTAGCGCAACAGAATTAATGTCAGGTAATGAATCTACTGTCGTAGTTGTCAGTATCCTAAAATTAGGGTTCTACTTAGCTACTCTAGAACACAAGCACTAAGTCCATTTCTGATGAAGGATCCTTAATAGATTCACCGTAGCAGTTCTATATCTCAACAATTCATATAAACCCTGATAAAACCCTAAACCTAACAAAATAAACTACTAAGACATAATTAAGCAAAACATAACAAGAATATGAATATAATGCATAAATAGAATAAGGTAAGGAAATTGGAATTTCAATATAAATATCTAAAGGAGCCTTGATCTTCTCTCAAAAAAAATAACTAAAGAACTTCTAAGAATGGTGGAATAGTTTGTGGGCTGTTTGATGCCCAAAAATGGCAAAACACCTAAATACTAGGTATAAAGTTGGTATGGGGTAATCTTCCTCAGTCTCGACTCTGACTTCTTATTTCTTTAGCAACTACGAGTTTCCTTATCATTAAGCTCCAGAATGCTCTATAATCTCCACATTTCTCCAAAACATATTTGAACCTAAAAACACTCTAAAATAGACTCCAAACACATATAACAGTCTTTAAGCCACGCATATACTATAGGTGAAAACTGGTAAAATCCATAGTATATCAACGACCAACCCTTAAGTTAACATATATGTTTGGTGGGAAGATTTATAGAATACACATGACTTCATGTTACTATTAGAACCAAAATGATATCATGATGTAATGGAGAAGAGGATAGACGGGAATATTTAGTTGATAATTTGTTGTTAGCTTGATAATTCAGTTGAGTACAAATAAACCAGCATATATTAGCTCAAGATTCCTCGTACGTATAAAACACTATGCTCCATAAAATTAAAATATAATCGGTGATACGTAGTTGGATAGTCATAATGAGAAAGGTGGTAAGGTACTTGTTAGCGAGATATGTCCACCCGTAACGACCACTGATGAAGTTAACAATGACTTTATGATTGTCTTGAAAAACAAATGTTATCCAATACTGTTATGGTAAACATTAGCAAGATAACATTGTGGTTAACGATGATTTAATTTAATGGATTGAAAATTTGGACATATGATGCTGTCATGTGAGTAGAGAAGGATCTAGGACCTCAAATGTTGTGGAAGTTCAATAGTTTATTTCATATAAAAAAAAGTATATTACTTTTGATTTACTGGTTGTAGGTTATGTTAAATGTGATTGGACGAACACAATTATTTTATATAATACAACTAGATTTTTCAATTAATTTTGTTAGTGGAAAAATATGCATCTTGTATTATACGACTGACTTTTTGACTCATCGTTTAAACATAAATTTAGACGTACTTTATTGGTTTATATATGATATAATGATTTTTCATCCAATATATATATATATATATACAGTATTGATTAAATTATTTCAGTAAGCAAAATTTTAAAGGTAAAATAATTTAACGTGCTACATAAATTTTAGAAGTAAATAGATGTGTTAGTGTAATACTCCTTCCATATACAAAACTAGTTTTTTTTTTCATTCTATACAAATGACTGATATTCTGATTTTAATAAATGCATTATATTGTAAAAATTAGTATTTCAAGAATTTATATGTACCTAAGTAAGAATAACTAAATACTTGTAAAATAAAATTCATCTTTAAATACTAGTAGTTACTACTTTTTATGAAATTAATTATATTACATCTAGGCAAGGAGTATGGTTTTATTTTTTTTGGAAGACAACTATTTCATTAAACCTTAACTTTTCGAACTACTAAGAAACATAAAACACAAAAGCAAAAGCAAATAAATAAGATAGTTCTTCGGACGAATATGACATCGATTCGAGACAAATCTTGAATGTGTCAAGAAAGCCTTCACGACAAGCTCGGATAGCTGAAATTTAATCACATAAATTAGTGACGTTGAGAGATATTCCACTCCTACGAGAAATACGGTAGTAATCTCAGTTGGCTTACAGACTACTACACAAGAACAAAAAAAACGGAGTGTACAATGAAACTAAAGCATGGATATTGATTCGAGAGTTCGTCTTCTTTCAAAGAAAGAAGGTATGGTGATTTTAAACTCTCCTCAAAACAGGAGGATGGTGAAAATGTAATCAAGCCCGATGAACCCACTGATAAATGCTTCATAGAAAGAAAATATGGAAATGGGCACAAGATAAAGACCCCGATAAACCT